>SJYD01062102.1:11666-111619 GCA_006408635.1 Nanger granti
TCGAAGCCTGACACACTGGCACGTGTGACAGCCCTGGATATTACCTCGAGGGCAAGCCACAAATCACTGCATCCGCTCGACATGGAGCCTGACACTACTGCTGCAGCTGGTCAGGCAAAGAGCCGTGCATGTGTCCAGGTGAGACAAGGCCTGCCTCCTCTGTGGGGGCATCAGGGGTACCCGAAGATCAAGGTCAGGACCGCCGAGCAAAGCTGAAGCTCAGGCCTCAGCACAAGTCGAGGACTGTGCACTCTGAAATGATTGGGGAGGAATCCCTAGAGGCGCCTTGCAACTGGCACAGAGACTGGCCTCTCCTGAGGCCACAGGGGAGATACCATTTGTTCCCCATCGTACTCGAGAGCACCTCGCCACAACTTGAGAAAAACCTAAATATTCTCCCCTGCAAGCGGGGTGAGGACCTTGTGTGCTCTGGCGTCTCGGGGGAAATCACCCCTTCTCTCTTGGACATCAAAAGTGTCGTTCACCTCTTGCTGTGACCCAAGAAGTTCCCCGCCCCAACTGTCTCTACTGGAGAGGAACACTAACAGTCCCGCCAAGAATGAAAAGGAGCCCCTTATACCCTCCTGAGCTCCAGATGAGGTTGCCTTGACTGCTCTGTCGGGAAAGGGTTCTCAGCGCTCCCGTCACATACCAACAGGAGACACTCGCACCAGGACAGTCAGGAGGAGCATCAGGGTTCTTGCCACCATTCCCTAAGACCCCCAGATACCTCGTTCACTTCATATGAACCTGACTACCCTGCACTCCGTAGACTTTCACTCCGAGGCTCGAAGCCTAACACACTGGCACGTGTGACAGCCTCGAGTTCAAGTCACAGATTCCTGTGTCCACTCTACGGTGAGCATTACTGCTCTTGCAGCTATGGAGGCAATCGGCAGTGCACGTCTCCAGGTGAGAAGAGGCCTGACTTCCCTGTGGGGGCTCGACGGGTACCCCAAGATTTATGTCAGCATGGTCGAGGAAAACTCAAGTACTGGCTTCAGCACCAGACGAGGACTGAAGACCAGGCCATGTCGGGGAGGAATCACCAAAAACACATGGCAACTGGCACGGAGACTGGCCTCTCCTGAGGCCACAGGCGCGGGTACCTGGGATCCCCGTCATAACTCGAGAAACCCAGCCCCACCTCAATAAAAACCAGAAGCTTCTCCCTTGCAAGCAGGGTGAAACCCTTATCCACTGTGTTGTCTCGGGGGAAATCACAAGTTCCCTCTTGGACTGGGAAGGGCTCCTTCACTCCCTTGCTGTGACCCAAGAAGTTACCCACCCTACCCGTCACAACTCGGGAGGAACCCAAAGAGACCCGCTGCTACTCAAGAGGAGCCCCGTTTGCCCCTGCTGAGCTCCAGATGATGGTCCCTTTTCCTGGTCCTAAAGGAACATTTTCCTGTGGATTCCTTCGCATTCCAAGAGGAGGTTCTCGCACTATGAAATTCGGGAGAAGCATCAGGGTTTGGGGTACCATTCCCCAAGACCCCCAAATGCCTTGTCCACTGCAGATGAATCTGACTGCCCTGCACTGCCTTGACTGTCACACCGAGGCTCGTCGTGTGACACACTGGCACGTCTGACAGCGTTAGGTAGTACCTCGAATGCAAGCCACAGATCCCGGTGTCCGCTAGACCTGGAGCCTGACATTTCTGCGGCAGCTGGTCAGGCAAGTAGCCGTGCATGTGTCCAGGCGAGACGAGGCCTGTCTCCTCTGTCTGAGCTTAAGGGGTACCCCTTAGGAAAGCTCAGGCTCTGGCCTCAGCACGAATTGAGTACTGAGCACCCTGAGACGATTGGGGAGGAACCCCCAGAGGCGCCTTGCTACTGACACGGAGACTGGCCTCACTTGAGGCCACAGGGGCAAATCCCTGGGTTCTCCGTTGTAACTCGAGAGGACTCTGCCACAAATTGACAAAAACCAAAAGATTCTCCTCGGTAAGCGGGGTGAGAACCTGGTCCTCTGTGACGTCTCGGGGGAAATCACCATTTCTCTCTTGGACCTCAAAAGGGTCGTTCACCTTCTTGCTGAGACCCAAGAAGTTCCCCACCCCACCCGTCTCCACGCGAGGGGAAAACTGAGGATCCTGCCATGAATGACAAGGAGCCCCGTTATCCCATGTTGAGTTCCAGATGAGTTTCCATTTCCTGCTCTGTCTGGAAAGAGTTTCCAGCGCTTCCCTCACATCCCAACAGGAGACACTCGCCCCAGGACTGTCGGGAGGAGCATCAGTGTTCTTGCCACCATGCCACAAGACCCCCAAATACCTCGTTCAATCCAGATGAATCTGACTGCTCTGCACTGCCTTGACTTTCACCCCGAGGTTCGAAGCCTGACACACCGGCCCGTGTGGCTGCTCTGGATAATACCTTGTTGTCAAGTCACAGATCCCTGTGTCCACTCGTGGGGGATTCTTACACTTCTTCTGCAGCTGCAGAGGCAAGCGTTAGTGTACATCTCCAGGCGAGATGAGGCCTGATTCCCCTGTGGGGACTCCGTGGGAACCCCTAGATTTATGTTAGCAAGGGCGAGGAAAGCTCAGGTACAGGCTTCAGCACCAGACGAGGACTGAGGACTCGGGGATGACTGGGGAGGAATCCCCAAGAGCGGATGCAACTGGCATGGAGACTGGCCTCTCCTGATGCCACAGGGGCGGCTAAATGGGCTCCCCGTCTTAATATGAGAAACCCCGTTGCAACTTGAGAAAAACCTGAAGCTTCTCTGTTGCATGCGGGGAGAGGCCCTTATACGCTGCGGCATATCGGTGGAAATCAACCCTTCCCTCTTGGACCTCGAAGGGCTCCTTCACCCCTTTGCTGTGACCAAGGATTGTCCTGCCCCACCCTTCTCAACTCGAGAGGTACCCAAAGGATCCGCTGCAATTCAACAGAGCCCCGATTGCCCACGCAAATCTCCAGATGATCGTCCCTTTTCTGCTCCTTAGGGAAAGTTTTCCTGGGGTTTACATTTGCTGTGACCAAGGATTGTCCTGCCCCACCCTTCTCAACTCGAGAGGTACCCAAAGGATCCGCTGCAATTCAACAGAGCCCCGATTGCCCACGCAAATCTCCAGATGATCGTCCCTTTTCTGCTCCTTAGGGAAAGTTTTCCTGGGGTTTACCACGCATCTCAAGAGTAGGTCCTCCCAACAGGAAAGTCGGGAGGAGTATCAGGGTTTGGGTCACCATTTCCCAAGACCTCCAAATGCCTCGTCCACTGCAGATGAACCTGACTCTCCTGCAGTTCCTTGACTGTCATCTCGAGGCTCGATGCCTGACACACTCGCACGTGTGACAGCATTTTGGACCTAGAGGGTAAGACACAGATTACTGTGNATGCCCTGTCCACTGCAGATGAACCTGACTGCCCTGCACAGCCTTGACTGTCACCCCGAGGCTCGATGCCCGACACACTTGCACGTGTGACAGCACTTTGGACCTAGAGGGTAAGACACAGATTCCTGTGTACGCTTGACCTGGAGCCTGACACTTTTGCTGCAGCTGGTCAGGCAAGTAGCCGTGCACCTGTCCAGGTGAGACAAGGCCTGTCTCCTCTGTGGGGGCCACATGGGTACCCCAAGACCTAGGTCAGGACGGTAGAGGAAAGCTCAGGATCTCGCCTCAGCACAGGTTGAGTACTGAGCACCCTGACACAATTGGCGTGGAATCTACAGAGGCGCCTGGCAACTGGCACGAAGACTGGCCTCTCCTGAGGCCACAGGGGCGAGTCCCTGGCGTCCCCGTCATAACACGAGAGGACCCCATCACAACTTGAGACAAACCAAATGGTTCTCCCCAGCAAGTGGGGTGAGGACCTTGTCCGCTTTGGTGTTTCGGTGGAAATCACCCCTTCTTTCTTGGACCTCAGAAGGGTCGTTCACCTTCTTGCTGTGAACCAGGAAGTTGCCGGCCCCACCAGTCCACCTCAAAAGGAACACCGAGGCTCCCGCCATGAATGAAAAGGAGCCCCATTATCCCCTGCTGAGCTCCGGATGAGGGTCCCTTTCCTGCTCTGTCACCCCAAGACCTAGGTCAGGACGGTCGAGGAAAGCTCAGGATCCCGCCTCAGCACAAGTTGAGTACTGAGCACCCTGACACAATTGGCGTGGAATCCACAGAGGCGCTTGGCAACTGGCAGGGAGACTGGCCTCTCCTGAGGCCACAGGGGCGAGTATCTGTGGTCCCCATCGTAAAATGAGAGAACTCCGTCACAACTTGAGACAAACCAAATGGTTCTCCCCAGCAAGTGGGGTGAGGACCTTGTCTGCTTTGGCGTTTTGGTGGAAATCACCCCTTCTCTCTTGGACCTCAGAAGTGTTGTTCACCTTCTTGCTGTGAACCAGGAAGTTTCCGGCCCCACCCGTCCACCTCAAAAGGAACACCGAGGGTCCTGCCATGAATGAAATGGAGCCCCATTATCCCCTGCTGAGCTCCGGATGAGGGTTCCTTTCCTGCTCTGTCAGGAAAGATTTCCCGGCACTCCCCTCACATCCCAACAGGAGACATTCACACCACGAGTCTGTATGAGCATCAGGAGTCTTGCCACCATTCACCAGGAAACCCAAATACCTCCTTAAGTGCAGATGAACCTGACTGCCCTGCACTGCGTCGACAGTCACCCCGAGGCTCAAAGCCTGACACACTGGCACGTGTGACAGCCCTGGGTAGTACCTCGAGGTCAAGTCACAGATCCGTGTGTCCACTCGACGGGGATCCTTACACTGCTGCTGCAGCTGCGGAGACAAGCGGCAGTGCACTTCTTCAGGAGAGACGAGGACTGACTCCCCTGTGGGGGCTCCATGGGAACCCCAAGATTTATGTCAGCATGAGCGAGGTAAGCTCAGGCACCCACTTCAGCCCCAGACGAGGACTGAGGACACGACGATGACGGGGGAGGAATCCCCAAAGGCACATGGCAATTGGCACGGTGACTGGCCTCTCCTGAGTCCACAGGGGCGGTCTATAAACTCCCCATCGTAACTCGACAAAATCCAGAAGCTTCTCCCTTGCAAGGGGAGTGAGGCCCTTATCCGCTTAGGCGTTTCATGGGAAATCACCTCTTCCCTTTGCACCTCGAAGGGCTCCTTCAGCCACTTGTTGTGACCAAGATGTTCCTCGCCCCACCCGTCTCAACTCGAGAGAAAACCCAAGGGATCCGCTGCCATTCGAGAGGAGCCCCGTTTGCCCCTGCTAATCTACAGATGATGGTCCCTTTTCCTGCTCCTTAGGGAAAGGTTTCCTGAGGCTTCCCTCGCATCCCAAGAGGAGGTGCTCGCACCAGGAAAGTCGGGAGGAGCATCAGGGGTTGGGCCACCATTCCCCAAGACCCCCAAATGCCTTGTCCACTGCAGATGAACCTGACTGCCCTGCACTGCGTCGACAGTCACCCCGAGGCTCAAAGCCTGACACACTGGCACGTGTGACAGCCCTGGGTAGTACCCCGAGGTTAAGTCACAGATCCGTGTGTCCACTCGACGGGGAACATTACACTGCTGCTGCAGCTGCGGAGACAAGCGGCAGTGCATTTCTTCAGGAGAAAGGAGGCCTGACTCACCTGTGGGAGTTCCAAGGGAACCCCAAGATTTATGTCAGCATGGGCAAGGAAAGCTCAGGCACCGGCTTCAGCACCAGACGAGGACTGAGGACCCGGCGATGACTGGGGAGGAAACCCCAAAAGCGCATGTCAACTGGCACGGACACTGGCCTTTCCTGAGGCCACAGGGCCGTGTCCATGGGCTCCCAGCCGTAACTCGAGAGGACCCCGCCACAACTTGAGGAAAACCAAAAGATTCTCCCCAGAAAGTGGGTTGAGGACCTTGTCCGCTGTGGCCTCTCGGTGGAAATCACCCCTTCTCGCTTGGACCTCAAAAGGGTCGTTCACCTTCTTGCTGTGAACCAGGAAGTTACCCGCCACATCCGTCCACCTCGAAAGGAACACCGGGGGTCCTGCGAAGAATGAAAAGGAGCCCCGTTATCCCCTGCTGAGCTCCTGATGAGGGTCCCTTTCCTGCTCTGTCGGGAAAGGGTTCCCGGCGCTCCCCTCACATCCCAACAGGAGAAACTCACATCAGGACAGTTGGGATGAGCATCAGGGGTCTTGCCACCATTCCCCAGGAAACCCAAATACCTCCTTAAGTGCAGATGAACCTGACTGCCCTGCACTGCGTCGACAGTCACCCCGAGGCTCAAAGCCTGACACACTGGCACGTGTGACAGCCCTGGGTAGTACCTCGAGGTCAAGTCACAGATCCGTGTGTCCACTCGACGGGGATCCTTACACTGCTGCTGCAGCTGCGGAGACAAGCGGCAGTGCACTTCTTCAGGAGAGACGAGGACTGACTCCCCTGTGGGGGCTCCATGGGAACCCCAAGATTTATGTCAGCATGAGCGAGGTAAGCTCAGGCACCCACTTCAGCCCCAGACGAGGACTGAGGACACGACGATGACGGGGGAGGAATCCCCAAAGGCACATGGCAATTGGCACGGTGACTGGCCTCTCCTGAGTCCACAGGGGCGGTCTATAAACTCCCCATCGTAACTCGACAAAATCCAGAAGCTTCTCCCTTGCAAGGGGAGTGAGGCCCTTATCCGCTTAGGCGTTTCATGGGAAATCACCTCTTCCTTTTGCACCTCGAAGGGCTCCTTCAGCCACTTGTTGTGACCAAGATGTTCCTCGCCCCACCCGTCTCAACTCGAGAGGAAACCCAAGAGATCTGCTGCCACTCGAGAGGAGCCCCGTTTGCCCCTGCTAATCTACAGATGATGGTCCCTTTTCCTGCTCCTTAGGGAAAGGTTTCCTGGGGCTTCCCTGGCATCCCAAGAGGAGGTTCTGGCACCAGGAAAGTCGAGAGGAGCATCAGGGGATGGGCCACCATTCCCCACGACCCTCACATCCCTTGTCCACTGCAGAAGAACCTGACTGCCCTGCACTGCCTTGACTGTCACCCCAAGGCTCGAAGCCTGACACACTGGCACGTGTGACAGCCCTGGGTATTACCTCGAGGGCAAGCCACAGATCTCTGCGTCTGCTCGACATGGAGCCTGACACTTCTGCTGCAGCTCGTCGGGCAAAGAGCCATGCACGTATCCAGGCGAGACAAGGCCTGCCTCCTCTGTGGGGGCATCAAGTGTACCCGAAGACCTAGGTCAGGACCACCGAGCAAAGCTGTGGCTCAGGCACCAGCACAAGTCGAGGACTGTGCACTCTGAAACGATTGGGGAAGAATCCCCAGAGGCGCCTTGCAACTGGCACAGAGACTGGCCTCTCCTGAGGCCACAGGGGCGAGACCATTGGTTCCCCATCGTACGCAAGAGGACCTTGCCACAACTTGAGAAAAACCTAAATATTCTCCCCAGCAAGCGGGGTGAGGACCTTGTCCGCTCTGGCGTCTCGGGGGAAATCACCCCTTCTCTCTTGGACATCAGAAGGGTCGTTCACCTCTTGCTGTGACCCAGAAGTTCCTCGCCCCACCCGTCCCTACTGGAGAGGAACACTGACAGTCCTGCCAAGAATGAAAAGGTGCCCCATTATCCCCTGCTGAGCTCGAGATGTGGGTCTCTTTTCTGCTCTGTCGGGTTCCCAGCGCTCCCCTCACATCCCAGCAGGAGACACTCGCACCAGGAGACTTGGGAGGAGCATCAGGGGTTTTGCCACCATTCCCAAGACCCCCAAATACCTCGTTCACTTCAGATGAACCTGACTGCCCTGCACTGCGTCTACTGTCACCACGAGGCTCCAAGCCTGACACAGTGGCACATGTGACAGCCCTGGGTAGTACCTCGAGCTCATGTCACAGATCCCTGTGTCCACTTGCCTCAGAGCATTACACTGCTGCTGCAGCTGCGGGGTAAAGCGGCAGTGCACGTCTCCAGGCGAGAGAAGGCCTGACTCCCGTGTGGGGGCTCCATGATAAACCCAAGATTTACGTCAGCATGAGCGAGGAAGCTCCGGTACCTGCTTCAGCACCAGGCGAGGACTGAGGACCCGCGATGATTTGGGAGGAATCCCCAAAGGCGCATGGCAGCTGGCACGGAAACTTCCCTGTACTGAGGCCAAAAGGGCGGGCCCATACGCTCCCCGTCGTAACTCGAGAAACCTCGCCGCAACTTGAGAAAAACCAGAAGCTTCTCCCTTGCAAGCGAGGTGAGGCCCTTATCCACTGTGGCATCTCAGGAGATATCTATCACCCCTTCCCTCTTGGATCTCCTAGGGCTCCTAAACAACCTGCTATGATCCAAGAAGTTCCCTAAACTGCCAGTCTCAATTCGAGAGGAACCCCAAGGTACCGCTGCAACTCAAGAGGAGCCCCGTTTGCCCCTGCTAAGCTACAGATGTTTTTCCTTTTTTTAACTCCTTGGGGAAAGCATCCTGGGGCTTCCCTAGCAACCTAAGTGGAGGTTTTGGCACCATGAATGTCGAGAGGAGCATCAGGGTTTGGGCCACCATTACCCAAGACACTCAAATTCCTTGTCCACTGCAGATGAACCTGACTGCCCTGCGCTGCCTTGACTGTCACACCGAGGCTCGACGCCCTACACACTCGCATGTTTGACAGCACTTTGGACATCGAGGGCAAGCCACAGATCACTGTGTCCGCTGACATGGAGCCTGACAATGCTGGTGCAGCTCGTCATGCAATTAGTGTGCACCTGTCCAGGGAAGACGAGGCCTGTCTCCTCTGTGGGGGCCACAGGGGTACCCCAAGAAGTATGTCAGGACGGTCGAAGAAAGCTCAGGCTCCAGCATCAGTACAAGTTGTGGACTGAGCACCCTGAGATGATTGGGGAGGAATTCCCAGAGGCGCCTGTCAACTGGCATGGCGACTGGCCTTTCCTGAGACCACAGGGGCAAGTCCCTGGGTTCCCAGTCATAACACGAGAGGACCCCACACAACTTGAGAAAAACCGAAAGATTCTCCCCAGAAAGTGGGATGAGGACCTTGTCCGCTGTGGCCTCTCGGTGGAAATCACCCCTTCTGTCTTGGACCTCAAAAGGGTCGTTCACCTTTTTGCTGTTAACCAGAAAGTTACACGCCAAACCCGTCCACTTTGAAAGGAACACCGAGGGTCCCTCAAAGAATGAAAAGCAGCCCCTATATCCCCTGCTGAGCTCTGGAAGAGGGTCCCTTTCTTGCTCTGTTGGGAAGGGTTCCCAGCACTCCCCTCACATCCCAACAGGAGACACTCACACCCGGACAGTTGGGATGAGCATCAGGGGTCTTGCCACCATTCCCCAGGAAACCCAAATACCTCGTTGAGTGCAGATGAACCTGACTGCCCTGCACTGCGTCGACTGTTACCACGAGGCTCAAACCCTGACTCACAGGCACGTGTGACAGCCCTGGTTAGTACCTCGAGGTCAAGTCACAGATCCATGTGTCCACACGACGGGGAACCTTACACAACTGCTGCAGCTGCGGAGACAAGCGGCAGTGCACTTCTTCAGGAGAGACGAGGCCTGACTCCCCTGTGGGGGCTCCAGGGAACCCCAAGATTTATGTCAGCATGGGCAAGGAAAGCTCAGGCACTGGCTTCATCCCCAGAAGAGGACTGAGGACACGACGATGACTGGACAGGAATCCCCAAAGGCGCATGGCAACTGGCACAGAGACTGGCCTCTCCTGAGGCCACAGAAGCGGGTCCATGGGCTCCTCATCAAAACTTGAGAAACCCCACCGCATCTCGAGAAAATCCAGAAGCTTCTCCCTTGCAAGCGGGGTGAGGCCCTTATCTGCTGTGGCATTTCAGGGGAAACCACCCCTTTCCTTTTGGACCTCGAAGGGCTCCTTCACCCACTTGCTGTGACCAAGAAGTTCCCCGCCCCACCCGTCTCACCTCGAGAGGAAACCCAAGGAACCCGCTGCGACTCGAGAGGAGCCCCGTTTGCCCCTGCTAACCTCCAGATGATGGTCTATTTTCTTGCTCCTTAGGGAAAGGTTTCCTGGGGCTTCCCTCGCATCCCAAGAGAAGGTGCTGGGATCAGGGAAGTCGAGAGGAGCATCAGGGGTTAGGCCACCATTCCCCAAGACCCGCAAATATCTTGTCCACTGCACATGAACCTGACAGTTTTGCATTGCCTTGACCATCACCCCGAGGCCCGACGCCCGACACACTGGCATTTGACTGCCCGGGATAGGACCTCGAGGGCAAGCCACAGATCCCTGTGTCCGCTTGACATGGAGCCTGCCACTTTTCCTGCAGCTGGTCAGGCAAGTAGCCGTGGACATGTTCAGGAGAGATGAGGCCTGTCTCCTCTGTGGGGGCCACAGGGGTACCCAAAGGCCTAGATCAGGACTGTCGACGAAAAGGCAGGCTGGGCCTCAGCACAAGTCGAGTCCTGAGCACCCTGAGATGATTGGGGAGGAATCCCCAGACGTACCTGGAAACTGGCACGGAGACTGGCCTCTCCTGAGGACACAGGGGCGAGTTGCTGGGGTCCCCGTCATAACTAGGGAGGAACCCAACACAACTTGAGAAGAACCAAGATTTTCCCATGCAATCGGGGAAAGGACGTTGTCCGTTGTGGTGTCTCAGGAGAAATCACCCCTTCTCACTTGGACCTCAAAAGGGTCATTCACCTTATTGCTGTGACCGTAGAAATTCCCCACCCCACCCGTCCCCACTCGAGAGGAACCCCGAGGGTCCTGCCAAGAATGAAATGGGACCCATTATCACCTGCTGAGCTCCAGATGATGGTCCCTTGCCTGCTCTGTCGGAAAAGGGAGCCCAGGGCTTTCCACACATCCCAAAAGGAGACACTCGCACCAGGACAGTTGCGAGGAGCATGAGCTATCTTGCCACCATTTCCCAAGACCCCCAAATACCTCGTTGACTCCAGATGAACCTGACTGCCCTGCACTGCCTCGACTGTCACCCCGAGGCTGAAAGCCTGACACACTGGCACGTGTGACAGCCCTGGGTAGTACCGAAAGGTTAAGTCACAGATCCGTGTGTCCACTCGACGGGGAACATTACACTGCTGCTGCAGCTGTGGAAACAAGCGACAGTGCATTTCTTCAAGAGAAAGAAGACCTGACTCCCCTGTGGGAGTTCCAAGGGAACCCCAAGATTTATTTCAGCATGGGCAAGGAAAGCTAAGGCACCGGATTCAGCACCAGACGAGGACTGAGGACCCAGCGATGACTGGGGAGAAGTCCCCAAAGGAGTATGGCAACTGGAACGGAGACTGGCCTCTCCTGAGGCCACAGGGGTGAGTCCCTGGGGTCCTTGTAGTAACTAGAGAGGAACGCAACACAACTTGAGAAGAACCAAAAGATTCTCCCCTGCAAGCGGGGAGAGGACGCTGTCCGCTGTGGCATCCCAGGAAAAATCACCCCTTCTCACTTGGACCTCAAAAGGGTCATGCACCTTATTGCTGTGACCCAAGAAATTCCCCGCCCCACACGTCCCCATTCGAGAGGAACACCGAGGGTCCCGCCATGAATTAAAAGGAGCCCCGGTATCCCTGCTGAGTTCCAGATAGGGTCCCTTTCCTGCTCTGTCAGGAAAGGGTTCCCAGCGCTCCCCTCTCATCCCAACACAAGACACTCGAAACAGGACTGCCGGGAGGAGCATCAGGGGTCTTGCCACCATTGCCCAAGAGGCTCAAATACTTCGTTCACTCCAGATGAACCTGACTGCCCTGCACTGTGTCGACTGTCACCCCGAGGCTCGACGCCTGACACACTGGCAAGTATGACAGCCCTGGGTGTTACATCGAGGTCAAGTCACAGATCCCTGTGTCCACTCGAAGGGGAGCATTTCACAGCTGCTGCAGCTGCAGAGGCAAGCGCACGTGTATGTCTCCAGGCAAGACAAGGCCTGACTTTCTTGTGGGGGCTCCATGGGAACCCCAAGATTTATGTCAGCATGGGTGAGGAAACCTCAGGTACCGGCTTCAGCACCAGAAGAAGACTGACGACTCGGCAATGACTGGGGAGGAATCCCAAAAGGGGCATGGCAACTGGCAAGGTGACTGGCCTCTCCTGAGGCCACAGGGGCGGGTCCATGGGCTCCCCGTCGTAACTCGAGAAACCCCGCCGCAACTCGAGAAATACCAGAAGATTCTCCCTTTCAAGCGGGGTGAGGCCCTTATCCACTGCGGCATCTCTGGGGAAATCACTCCCTCCCTCTTGGATTTCGAAGGGCTCTTTCACCCCCTTGCTCTGACCCAGGAATTTCCCTTCCACACCCGTCTCAACTCGAGAGGAACAACAAGGGATGCTCTGCGACTCAACAGAGCCCTGTTTGCCCCTGTTAAGCTCCAGAAGATTGTCCCTTTTCCTGCCCCTTAAGGGTAGGTTCCCTCGGGCTTCGCTCAACTACCAAGAGAAGGTGCTCGCAACAGGAAAGTCGGGAGGAGCATCAGGGGTTGGGCCACCATTCCCCAAGACCCACAAATTCCTAGTCCACTGCAGATGAACTTGACAGCCCCGCACTGCCTTGACTGTCACCCCGAGGCTCGATGCAGGACACTCTGGCAGGTGTGACAGCATTTTGGACCTCGAGGGCAAGCCACAGATCCGTCTGTCCGCTCAAATGGAGCCTGACGCTGCTGCTGCAGCTGATCAGGCAAGTAGCCGTGCACGTCTCCAGGCGAGTCGAGGCCTGACTCCCCTGAGGGGGCTCCATCAGTACCCCAAGATTTATGTCAGCATGGGCGAGGAAAGCTCATGTACCAGCTTCAGCACCAGACGAGGCCTGAGGACCCAACAATGTCTGGGGAGGAATCCACAAAGCACATGGCAACTGGCACGGAGACTGGCCTCTCCCGAGAGCACATGGGAGGATCAATGGGCTCCCCGTCATTACTAGTGAAACCCTGCCCCACCTCGAAAAAAAACAGAAGCTTCTTCCTTGCAAGCAGGGTGAGACCCTTATCCACTACGGCGTCTCGGGGGAAATCACCAATTCCCTCTTGGACTGGGAAGAGCTCCTTCACTCCTTTGATGTGACCCAAGAAGTTACCCACCATACCCGTCTCAACTTGGGAGGAACTCCAAGAGACCCGCTGAGACTCAAGAGGACCCCGTTTGCCCTTGCTAAGCTCCAGATGATGGTCCCTTTTCCTGGTCCTTAGGGAACGTTTTCCTGGGGCTTCCCTCGCATCCCAAGAGGAGGTTCTCGCACCAGGAAATTCGGGAGGAGCATCAGGGTTGGGCCACCATTCCCCAAGACCCCCAAATGCCTTGTCCATTACAGATGAATCTGTCTGCCTTGCACTGCCTTTACTGTCACCCCAAGGCTCGTCGTGCGACACACTGGCACATCTGACAGCCTTGGGTAATACCTCGAGTGCAAGCCACAGATCCCTGTGTCTGCTCGACATGGAGCCTGACACTGCTGCTGCAGCTGGTCAGGCAAGTAGCCGTGCATGTGTCCAGGCGAGACCAGGCCTGTCTCCTCGGTGGGGGCCTCAGGGGTACCCCAAGACTTAGATCAGGACTGTTGAGGAAAGCTCATGCTCCAGCCTCAGCACAAGTTGAGGTCTGAGCACCCTGAGATGATTGGGGAGGAATCCCCAGAGGCGCCTGGCTACTGGCACGGAGACTGGCCTCTCCTGAGGCCACAGGTGCGAATCCTTGGGGTCCCCGTTGTTACTCGAGAGGACTCTGCCACAAATTGAGAAAAACCAAAAGATTCTCCCCTGCAAGCGTGGTGAGGACCTTGTCCGCTGTGGCGTCTTGGGGGAAGTCACCCCTTCTCTCTTGGACCTCGAAAGGGTCGTTCACCTTCTTGCTGAGACCCAAGAAGTTCCCCTCCCCACCCGTCTCCACGCGAGGGGAAAACTAAGAGTCCTGCCATGAATGACAATGAGCCCCGTTATCCGATGTTGAGTTCCAGATGAGTGTCCATTTTTTGCTCTGTCAGGAAAGGGTTTCCAGCTCTTCCCTCACATCCCAACAGGAGACACTCATACCAGGACTGTCGGGAGGAGCATTACTGTTCTTGCCACCATTCCACAAGACCCCCAAATACCTCGTTCAATCCAGATGAATCTCACTGCCCTGCACTGCGTCGACTTTCACCCCGAGGCTCGAAGCCTGACACACTGGTACGTGTGACATCCCTGGGTAACACCTCGTTGTCAAGTCACAGATCCCTGTGTCCACTAGATGGGGAGTCTTACAATGCATCTGCAGCTGCAGAGGCAAGCGGTAGTGTACGTCTCCATTCGAGACGAGGCCTGATTCCCCTGTGGGGACTCCATGGGAACCCCTAGATTTATGTCAGCAAGGGCGAAGAAAGCTCAGGTACCGACTTCAGCACCAGACGATGACTGAGGACACCGCGGTGACTGGGGAGGAATCCCCAAAGGCGCATGGCAACTGGCACGGAGATTGGCCTCTCCTGAGGCCACAGGGGCGGCTAAATGTGCTCACCGTCTTAACTCAAGAAACCCCGTCACAACTCGAGAAAAATCTGAAGCTTCTCCCTTGCATGTGGCGTGAAGCCCTTATCCGCTGTGGCTTCTCGATGGAAATCAACCCTTCCCTTTTGGACCTCGAAGGGCTCTTTCACACCTTTGCTCTAACCCAAGGAGTTCCCCGCCTCACCCGTCTCAACTCGAGAGGAACCGCAAGGGATCTGCTGCAACTCAACAGAGCCCCTTTTGCCCCTGCTCACCTCCAGATGATTGTCCCTTTTCCTGCTCCTTAGGAAAAGGTTTCCTGGGGCTTCCCTCGCATCTCAAGAGGAAGTGCTCACACCAGGAAAGTCAGGAGGAGCATCAGGTGTTGGACCACCATAACTTAAGACCCCCAAATGCTTTGTCCACTTCAGATGAACCTGACTGCCATGCACTGTCTTGACTGTCACCCCGAGGCTCGACGCCCGACCCAATGGCACGTCTGAAAGCCTTGAGTAGGACATCAAGGGCAAGCCAAAGATCCCTGTGTCCGCTCGACATGGAGCATGTCACTGTTGTTGCAGCTGGTCAGGCAAGTAGCTGTGCAGGTGTCCAGGCGAGACCAGGACTGTCTCTTCTGTGGGGGCCTCAGGGGTTCCCCAAGACCTAGGTCAGGATGATCGAGGAAAGCTCAGGCACTGGCCTCAGCACAAGTCCAGGACAGGGCTCCCTGAGACGATTGGAGAGGAATCTCCAGAGGCAACTGGCAACTGGCACGGAGACTGTCCTCTCCTAAGGCCACAGGGGCGGATCCCTGTCGTAACTCGAGAAACCCCACCGCAACTCAAAAAACACCAGATGCTTCTCCCTTTGAATCGGGCTGAGGCCCTTATGAGATGTGGCGTCTCATGGAAAATCACCCCTTCCCTCTTGGACCTCAAACGGCACCTTCACCCCCTTGCTATGACACAAGAAGTTCCCCACCCCATCCGTCTCAACTCGAGAGGAACCCTAAGGGACCCGGTGCGACTCAAGAGGACCCCATTTTGCCCCTGCTATCTTCAGATGATGGTCCCTTTTCCTGCTCCTTAGGGAAATGTTATCTGGGGCTTCCTTCGCATCCCAAGAGGAGATGCTTACACCAGGAAAGTCGGGAGGAGCATCAGGGTTTGGGCCACCATTTCCCAAGACACACAAATGCCTTGTCCACTGCAGATGAACCTGACTGCCCTGAACTGCCTTGACTGTCTCCCCGAGGCTCGACACCCAACACACTGGCACGTGTGACAGCACTTTGGACCTCGAATGCTAGCCACGATCCCTGTGTCCGCTAGACATAAAGTCTGACATTGCTGCTGCAGCTGGTCAGGTAAGTAGCCGTGCACGTGTCCAGGAGAGACGAGGCCTATTTTCTCTTTGGGGATTCAGTGGTACCCCAAGACCTAGGTCAGGACGGTCGAGGGAAGCTCAGGCTCTGGCCTCAGCACAAATCGGGGACTGAGCACCCTTAGACGATTGGGGAGGTATCCCCAGAGGCGCCTGTCAACTGGCACGGAAACTAGCCTCTCCTGAGGCTACAGGAGCGAGTACCTGGTGTCCCTGTCGTAACTCGAGAGGACCCCGCCACAACCTGAGAAAAACCAAAAGATTCTCCCTTGCAAGCGAGGTGAGGACAATGTCCGCTGTGGCATGTCGGGAGAAATAACACCTTATGTATTAGACCTCAAAAGTGTTGTTCACCTTCTTGCTGTGACCCAAGAAGTTCCCTGCCCCACTCTTCCCCACTCGATTGGAACACCATGAGTACAGCCTAGAATGAAAATTAGGGCCATTTTCCCCTGCTGAGCTCCAGATGAGGGTCCCTTTCCTGCTCTCTCGGGAAAAACGTTCCCAGCGCTACGATCCCTGTGTCCGCTAGACATAAAGTCTGACATTGCTGCTGCAGCTGGTCAGGTAAGTAGCCGTGCACGTGTCCAGGCGAGACGAGGCCTATTTTCTCTTCGGGGGAATTCAGTGGTACCCCAAGACCTAGGTCAGGACAGTCGAGGGAAGCTCAGGCTCTGGCCTCAGCCCAAGTCGGGGACTGAGCACCTTTAGACGATTGGGGAGGTATCCCCAGAGGCGCCTGTCAACTGGCACTGAAACTAGCCTCTCCTGAGGCCACAGGGGCAAGTACCTGGTGTCCCTGTCATAACTTGAGAGGACCCCGCCACAACTTGAGAAAAACCAAAAGATTCTCCCCTGCAAGGGAGGTGAGGACAATGTCCACTGTGGCATCTCGGGAGAAATCACACCTTATCTATTAGACCTCAAAAGTGTGTTCACCTTCTTGCTGTGACCCAAGAAGTTCCCTGCCCCACTAGTCCCCACTCGAGTGGAACACTGTGAGTCCAGCCAAGAATGAAAATTAGGGCAATTTTCCCCTGCTGAGCTCCAGATGAGAGTCCCTTTCCTGCTCTCTCGGGAAGGGTTCCCAGCTCTCCCGTCACATTCCAAAAGGAGACACTCGCACAGGGACAGTCGGAAGGAGCATCAGGGGTCTTGCCACCATTCCCCAAAACCCCCAATACCTTGTTCACTCCAGATGAACCTGACTGCCCTGCACTGCGTCGACTGTCACACCGAGGCTCCACGCCTGACACACTGGAACGTGTGACAGCCTTGGGTAGTACCTCGAGGTCAAGTCTCAGATCCGAGACTTGTAGATCCGAGACTCAGATCGAGTGTAGACTCGACGGGGATCCTTACACTGCTGCTGCACCTGCGGAGGCAAGCGGCAGTGTACATCTATAGGTGAGACGAGGCCTGAATCCCCCGTGGGGGCTCCATGGGAACCGCAAGATTTATGTCAGCATGAGCAAGGAAAGCTCAGGTACTGGCTTCAGCACCAGACGAGGACTGAGGACCCGGCATGTCTGGGGAGGAGTCCCCAAAGGTGCATTGCAACTGGCACGGAGACTGGCCTCTCCTGAGGCCACAGGGGCTGGTCCATGTGCTTCCAGTCGTAACTCGAGAAACCCGCCAAAACTCGAGAAAAACCATAAGCTTCTCCCTTGCAAGCGGGGTGAGGCCCTTATCCGCCGTAGCATCTCGGGGGAAATCACCCCTTCCCTCATGGAACTCGAAGGACTTTTTCACCCCCTTGCTGTGACCCAAGATGTTCCCCACCCCACCTGTCTCAACACGACAGGAACCCCAAGGGACCCGCTGCGACTCAAGAGGAGCCCCATTTGCTCCTGCTAAGCTCCAGATGATGGTCCCTTTTTCTGCTCCTTAAGGAAAGGTTTCCCGTGGCTTCTTTCCCATCCCAATAAGAGTTGCTAGCACCATGAAATTCGGGAGGAGCATCAGGGGTTGAGACACCATTCCCCAAGACAAACAAATGCCTAGTCCATTTGAAATGGGCCTGACAGCCCTGTAATGCCTTGACTGTCACCCCCAGGCTCGATTTTCAACACACTGGCACGTGTGACAGCCCTGGGTACTACCTCAAGGGCAAGCCACAGATCTCTGTTTCCGCTCGACATGGAGCCTGTCACTGCTGCTGCAGCTGCTCAGGCAAGTAGTCGTGCACGTGTCCAGGGGAGTCGAGGCTTCTCTCCTTTGTAGGGCCCTCAGGGTACCCCAAGACCTAGGTCTGGATGGTCGAGGAAAGATCAGGCACCGGCCCCAGCACAAGTCGAGGACTGAGCACCCTGAGACCATTGGGGAGGTATCCCCAGAGGCGCCTGCCAACTGGAACGGAGACTGGCCTCTCCAGAGGCCACAGGGGCGGCTCCATGGGCTCCCCGTCGTAACTCGAGAACCCCATTGCAACTCGAGAAAAACCAGAAGCTTCTCCGTTACAAGCCTGGTGAGGCCCTTATCTGCTGCGGTGTCTCGGGGAAAATCACCCCTTCCCTCTTAGACCTCGAAGGNACTGGAACGGAGACTGGCCTCTCCAGAGGCCACAGGGGCGGCTCCATGGGCTCCCCGTCGTAACTCGAGAACCCCATTGCAACTCGAGAAAAACCAGAAGCTTCTCCGTTACAAGCCTGGTGAGGCCCTTATCTGCTGCGGTGTCTCGGGGAAAATCACCCCTTCCCTCTTAGACCTCGAAAGGCTCCTACATCCCCTTGCTGTGACACAAGGAGTTCCCCGCCCCTACCTTCTCAACTCGAGAGGAACCCCAAGGGAATGGCTGCAACTCAAGAGGATCCCCTTTTGCCACTGCTAAATTCCAGATAATGGTCCCTTTCCTGCTCTGTTGGGAAAGGGTTACCAGCGCTCCCCTCATATCCCAACAGGAAACACTGGCACCAGTACAGTCGGGAGTAGCACCAGGAGTATTGCCACCATTCCCCAAACCCCCAAATACCTCGCTGAATTTAGATGAACCTGACTGCCCTGCACTGCGTCGACTGACACCCCAAGGCTCCAATCCTGACACCCAGGCACATGTGACATCCCTGGTTAGTACCTCGAGGTCAAGTCACAGATCTCTGTGTCCACTTGATGGGGAGCCTTTCACTGCTGCTGGAGCTCTGGAGGCAAGCGGCAGTGCATGACTCCAGGCGAGACGAGGCCTGACTCCCCTGTGGTTGCTCCATGGGTACCCCAAGATTTATGTCAGCATGAGCAAGGAAAGCTCATGTACCGACTTCAGCACCAGATGAGGACTGAGGACCTGTCGATGACTGGGATGGAATCCCCAAAGGCGCATGGCAACAGGCACGGAAGCTAGCCTCTCCTGAGGCCACAGAAGCGGGTCCATGATTTTCACCCCCTTGCTGTGACCCAAGAAGTTCCCCACCCCACCTGTCTCAACACGACAGGAACCCCAAGGGACCCGCTGGACTCAAGAGGAGCCCCCATTTGCCCCTGCTAAGCTCCAGATGATGGTCCCTTTTTCTGCTCCTTAAGGAAAGGTTTCCCGTGGCTTCCTTCTCATCCCAATAAGAGTTGCTCGCACCATGAAATTCGTGAGGAGAATCAGGGGTTGAGACACCATTCCCCAAGACAAACAAATGCCTAGTCCATTTGAGATGGGCCTGACAGCCCTGTAATGCCTTGACTGTCACCCCCAGGCTCGTTTTTCAACACACTGGCACGTTTGACAGCCCTGGGTACTACCTCAAGGGCAAGCCACAGATCTCTGTTTCTGCTCGAAATGGAGCCTGTCACTGCTGCTGCAGCTGCTCAGGCAAGTAGTCGTGCACGTGTCCAGGGGAGTCGAGGCTTCTCTCCTTTGTAGGGCTCTCAGGGTACCCCAAGACCTAGGTCTGGACGGTCGAGGAAAGATCAGGCACCGGCCCCAGCACAAGTCGAGGAATGAGCACCCTGAGACGATTGGGGAGGTATCCCCAGAGGCGCCTGCCAACTGCAACGGAGACTGGCTTCTCCAGGGGTGGCTCCATGGGCTCCCCGTCGTAACTCGAGAACCCCATTGCAACTCGAGAAAAACCAGAAGCTTCTCCGTTGCAAGCCTGGTGAGGCCCTTATCTGCTGCGGCGTCTCGGGGGAAATCACCCCTTCCCTCTTAGACCTCGAAGGGCTCCTACATACCCTTCCTGTGACACAAGGAGTTCCCCGCCCCTACCTTCTCAACTCGAGAGGAACCCCAAGGGAATGGCTGCAACTCAAGAGGAGCCCCTTTTGCCCCTGCTAAACTCCATATAATTGTCCCTTTCCTGCTCTGTTGGGAAAGGGTTGCCAGCGCTCCCCTCATATCCCAACAGGAAACACTGGCATCAGTACAGTCGGGAGTAGCACCAGGAGTATTGCCACCATTTCCCAAACCCCCAAATACCTCGCTGAATTTAGATGAACCTGACTGCTCTGCACTGCGTCTGCTGACACTCCGAGGCTCCAATCCTGACACCCAGGCACATGTGACATCCCTGGTTAGTACCTCGAGGTCAAGTCACAGATCCCTGTGTCCACTTGATGGGGAGCCTTACACTGCTGCTGGAGCTCTGGAGGCAAGCGGCAGTGCACGACTCCAGGCGAGACGAGGACTGACTCCCCTGTGGTTGCTCCATGGGTACCCCAAGATTTATGTCCGCATGAGCGAGGAGAGCTCATGTACCGACTTCAGCACCAGATGAGGACTGAGGACCTGTTGATAACTGGGATGGAATCCCCAAAGGCGCATGGCAACAGGCACGGAAGCTAGCCTCTCCTGAGGCCACAGAAGCGGGTCCATGGGCTCCCCATCGTAACTCGAGAAACCCCGCCTCAACTCGAGAAATACCAAAAGCTTCTCCCTTGCAAGCGGACTGAGGCCCTTATCCAATGCGGCGTCTCGGGGGAAATCACCCCTTCCCTCTCGACCACGAATGGCTCTTTCACCCCCTTGCTGTGACCCAAGAAGTTCCCTGCCCCATCCGTCTCAACTCGAGAGGATCGCCAAGGGACCCGCTGGGACTCAAGAGGAGCCCCGTTTTCCCGTGCTAATCTCCAGATGATTTGCTCTTATCCTGTTCCTTAGGTAAAGGTTTCCTTGGTCTTCCCTCGCATCCCAAGAGGAGGTGCTCACACCAGGAAAGTCGGGAGGAGCATCAGGGTTTGGGACAGCATTCCCCAAGACCCCTAAATGCCTTGTCCACTGCATATGAATGTGACTGCCCTGCACTTCCTTGACCATTACCCCAAGGCTCGACGTCCGACACACTGGCACGTGTGAGAGCCCAGTGTAGGACCTCGAGGGCAAGCCACAGATCCCTGTGTCCGCTTGATATGGAGCCTGCCACTGCTGCTGCAGCTGGTCAGGCAAGTTGCTGTTCACGTGTCCAGGCGAGAGGAGGCCTGTCTCCTAAGTGGGGGCCACAGGGGTACCCCAAGGCCTACGTTAGGTCGGTTGAGGAAAGCTCAGGCTCCTGCCTCAGCTGAAGTCGAGGACTGAGCACCCTGAGACGATTAGGGAGGAATCCTCAGAGGCGCCTGGCAACTAGCACTGAGAATGTCCTCTCCTGAGGCCACAGGGGCGAGAGCCTGGGTTCTCCATCGTAACTCGAGAGGACCCCGGCACAACTTGAGAAAAACCAAAGATTTTCCCCAGCAACTGGGGTGAGGACCTTGTCCGCTCTGGTGTCTCAGGGGAAGTCACCCCTTCTCTCTTGGACCTCAAAAGAGTCGTTCACCTTCTTGCTGTGACCCAATAAGTTCCCTTAACCTCCCGTCTGCACTCGAGAGGAACACCGAGGGTCCCGCTAAGAATGAAATGGAGCCCTGTTTTCCCCTGCTGAGCTCCAGATGAGGGTCCATTTTTCTGCTCCTTAGGGAAAGGTTTCTTGGGGCTTCCCTCTCATCCCAATAGGAGGTGCTCGCACCATGAAAGTCGGGAGGAGCATCAGAGGTTTAGATAACATTCTCCAAGACCAACAAATGCCTAGTCCACTTCAGATGGACCTGACTGCCCTGTATTGCCTTGACTGTCACCACGAGGTTCGATGCCCGACCCACTGGCATGTGTGAGAGCCCTGGGTACTACCTCGAGGGCAAGCCACAGATCTCTGTTTCCACTCGACATGGAGCCTGTCACTACTGCTGCAGCTGCTCAGGCAAGTAGCCATGCAGATGTCCAGGCGTCACGAGGCTCCTCTCATCAGTGGGGCCCTTAGGGTACCCCAAGACCTAGGTCTGGATGGTCGAGGAAAGCTCAGGCACCGGACCCAGCACAAGTCGAGGACTGAGCACCCTGAGACGATTGGGGAGGAATCCCCAGAGGTGTCTGCCAACTGGAACGGAGACTGGCCTCTCCTGGGGCCACAGGGGCTGGTCCATGGGCTCCCCCTCGTAACTCGAGTACCCCGCTGCAACTCGAGGAAAACCAGAAGTTTCTCCATTGCAAGCTTGGTGAGGCCCTTATCTGCTGCAGCTTCTCTTGGAAAATCACCCCTTCCTTCTTTGACCTCAAAGGGCTCCTTTATCCCCTTGCTATGATCCAAGAAGTTCGGCACCCCCTCCGTGTCAACTCGAGCGGAACCGCAAGGGACCCGGTGCGACTCAAGAGGAGCTCCGTTTGCCCCTGCTCAGCTCCAGATGATGGTCCCTTTTCCTGCTCCTTAGGGAAATGTAATCAGGGACTTCCATAGCATCCGACGAGGAGGTGCTTAAACCAGGAAAGTCGGAAAAAGCATCAGGGGTTGGGCCACCATACCCTAAGACACCCAAATGCCTTGTCCACTGCAGATGAACCTGACTGCCCTGCCCTACCTTGACTGTCATGGCGAGGCTTGACCCCGGACACACTGGCACGTGGGATAGCACATTGGACCACGAGGTCAAGCCAGAGATCCCTGTGTCCGCTCGACATGAAGCCGGACTATGATGCTGCAGCTGGTCTGGCAATTAGCTGTGCACGTGTCCATGCGAGACGAGGAGGGTCTCCTCTGTGGGGGCCTCAGGGGTACCGAAAGTCCTAGGTCAGGACGGTCGAGGAAAGCTCAGGCTCTGGCCTCAGCACAAGTCGAGGACTAAGCACACTGAAATGATTGGGGAAGAATCCCCAGAGGGACCTGACAACTGGCATGGAGACTGTCCTCACCTGAGGCCACAGGGGCGACTCCCTGTGGTCCCCGTCTTAACTCCAGAGGACCCCGCAACAACTTGAGGAAATCCAAATGATTCTACCCTGCAAGCGGGGTGAGGACCTTCTCTGCTGTGGCGTCTAGGGGGAAATCACCTCTTTTCTCTTGGACCTCAAAAGCGTCATTTACCTGCTCGCTGTGTCCCAAGAAGTTGCCTGCCACAACCTTCCCCACTCGAGAGGAACACCACGAGTCCCGCAAGGAATGGAAAGGAGCCCCGTTATTCCCTGCTGAGCTCCAGATGAAGGTCTTTTTCCTGCTCTGTCGGAATAGGTTTCCCAGCGCTCCCCTCATATCCCAACAGGAGACACTGGCACCAGGACAGTCTGGCGGAGCATCAGGGGTCTTGCCAACATTCCCCAAGACCCCCAAATACCTCGTTCACTCCAGATGAACATGACTGCCTTGCACTGCGTCGACTGTCACGCCGAGGCTTGTCGCCTGACACACGGGTACGTGTGACAGCTCTAGGTAGTATCTCGAGTTCAAGTAATGGAACCCTGTGTCCACTAGACGAGGAGTCTTACACTGTTGCTGCAGTTGCAGAGGCAAGCGACACTGCACGTCTCCGGGCGAGACGAGGCTTAACTTCCCTGTGAGGACTCCATGGGAAGCCCTAGATCTATGTCAGCATGGACGAGGAAAGCTCAGGTACCGGCTTCAGCACCAGACGAGGCCTGAGAACCGGCGATGACTGGGGATGAATCCCGAAACGCATGGCAACTGGCACGGAGACTGGTCTCTCCGGAGGACATAGGGGCGCGTCCATGGGCTACCCATTGTAACTCGAGAAATCCCACCGCAACTCGAAAAAAACCAGAAGCTTCTCTATTGCAAGCGGGGTGAGGCCTTTATCCGATGGGGTGTCTCGTGGGAAATCAACCCTTTCCTCTTGGAGTTCAAGGGGCAACTTCACCCCCTTGCTATGACCCAAGAAGTTCCCCACCCCACCCGTCTGACCTGGAGAGGAATCCCAAGGGACCCAGTGAGAATCAAGAGGAGCACTGTTTGCCTCTGCTACGCTCCAGAAGGTGGTCCCTTTTCCTGCTCCTTAGGGAAACGTTATATGGGGCTTCCCTAGCATCCCAAAAGGAGGTGCTCGCACCAGGATATTCGGAAGGAGCATCAGGGTTTGGGCCACCATTCCCCAAGACCCCCAAATGCCTTGTCCACTGCGGATGAATCTGACTGCCCTGCAGTGCCTTGACTGTCACCCCAAGACTCGTCGTGTGACACACTGGCACGTCTGACAGCCTTGTGTAGTACCTCGAGTGCAAGCCACAGATCCGTGTGTCAGCTCGACATGGAGCTTGACACTGCTTCTGCAGTTGGTCAGGCAAGTAGCCGTGCATGTGCCCAGGCGAGACCAGGCCTGTCTCCTCTGTGGGGTCTCAGGGGTACCCCAAGACCTAGGTCACGACTGTTGAGGAAAGCTCAGGCTCCGGCCTAAGCACAAGTCGAGGACTGAGTACTTTGAGATGATTGGGGAGGAATCCCTACAAGCGCCTGACTACTGACATAGAGACTGGCCTCTCCTGAGGCCACAGAGGGGAATCCCTGGGGTCCCGTTGTAACTCGATAGGACTCTGCCACAAATTGAGAAAAACCAAAAGGTTCTCCCCTGCAAGCGGAGTGATGACCTTGTCCGCTGTGGCGTCTTGGGGGAAGTCACCCCTTCTCTCTTGGACTTCAAAAGGGTCGTTCACCTTCTTGCTGTGACCCAAGAAGTTCCCCGCCCCACCTGTCGCCACGCGAGGGGAAAACTGAGGGTTCCGCCAAGAATGACAAGGAGCCCCATTATCCCATGCTGAGTTCCAGATGAGTTTCCATTTCCTTCTCTGTCGGAAAAGGGTTCCCAGTGCTTCCCTCACATCCCAACAGGAGACACTTGCACCAGGACTGTCGGGAGGACCATCAGTGTTCTTGCCACCATACCGCAAGACCCCCAAATACCTCGTTCAATCCATATGAATCTGACTGCCCTGCACTGCGTCGACTTTCACCCAGAGGCTCAAAGCCTGACACATGGACATCTGTGACAGCCCTGGATAATACCTCGAGGTGAAGTCACAGATCCCTGTGTCCACTCGACGGGGAGTCTTACACTGCTTCTACAGCTGCAGAGGCATGTGGTAGTGTACGTCTCCAGGCGAGACAAGGCCTGACTCCCCTGTGGGGACTCCATGGGAACCCCTAGATTTATGTCAGCCAGGGCGAGGAATGCTCAGGTACCGACTTCAGCACCAGACGAGGACTGAGGACCCGGCGATGACTGGGGAGGAATCCCCAAAGGCACATGGCAACTGGAATGGACACTGGCATTTCCTGAGGACACAGGGGCGGCAAATGGGCTCCCTGTCTTAACTCGAGAAACCCTGTCGCAACTCGATGCTCAGGTACCGACTTCAGCACCAGACGAGGACTGAGGACCCGGCGATGACTGGGGAGGAATCCCCAAAGGCACATGGCAACTGGAATGGACACTGGCATTTCCTGAGGACACAGGGGCGGCAAATGGGCTCCCTGTCTTAACTCGAGAAACCCTGTCGCAACTCGAGAAAAACCAGAAGCTTCTCCCTTACATGTGGCATGAGACCCTTATCCACTGCAGCGTCTCGGTGGAAATCAACCCTTCCCTCTTGGACCTTAAATGCCTCCTTCACACCATTGCTGTAATGAGAGAAGTTCCCGGCCCCACCCGACTCAACTCCAGAGGAACCCCAAGCGATCTGCTGCAACTCAACAGAGCCCCGTTTGCCCCTGCTAAGCTCCAGATTATTGTCCTTTTTCCTGCTCCTTAGGGAAAGGTTAAGGAATTCCAAAAGGCACATGGCAACTGGCACGGAGACTGGCCTCTCCTGAGGACACAGGGGCAGCTAAATGAGCTCCCCGTCTTAACTCAAGAAACCCCGTCGCAACTTGAGAAAAACCTGAAAATTCCTCCTTGCATGAGGTGTGAGGCCCTTATCCGCTGCGGCGTCTTGGTGGAAATCACCCTTCCCTCTTGGACCTCGAATGGCTCCTTCGCACCCATGCTGTGACGAAAGAAGAACCCCATCCCACCGTCTCAACTCGAGCGGATTCCCAAGGGATCCGCTGCAACTCAACAGAGCCCCGTTTGCCCCTCGTAAGCTCCAGATGATTGTCCCTTTTCCTGCTCCTTAGGGAAAGTTTTCCTGGGGATTCCCTCGCATCTCAAGAGGAGGTGCTCGTACCAGGACAGTTGGGAGGAGCATCAGGAGTTGGGCCACCATTCCCCAAGACACCCAAATGCCTTGTCCGCTTCAGATGAACCTGACTGCCCTGCACTGCCGTGACTGTTACCCCGAGGTTCGACGCCTGACACACTAGCACAGGTGACAGCACATTGGATCTCGAGGGCAAGCCACAGATCCCTGTGTCTGCTCGACATGGAGATAGGGGGAAATCACCTCTTTTCTCTTGGACCTCAAAAGGGTCGTTTACCTGCTCGCTGTGACCCAAGAAGTTGCCCGCCGCAACCTTCCCCACTCGAGAGGAACACCACGAGTCCCACAAGGAATGGAAAGGAGCCCTATTATTCCCTGATGAGCTCCAGATGAAGGTCTCTTTCCTGCTCTGTCGGGATAGGTTTCCCAGCGCTCCCCTCACTTCCCAACAGGAGACACTCCCACCAGGACAGTCAGGAGGAGCATCAGTGTTCTTGCCACCATACTGCAAGACCCCCAAATACCTCGTTCAATCCAGATGAATCTGACTGTCCTGCACTGCGTCGCCTTTCACCCCGAGGCTTGAAGCCTGACACATGGACACCTGTGACAGCCCTGGATAATACCTCGTGGTAAAGTCACAGATCCCTGTGTCCACTCGATGGAGAGTCTTACACTGCTTCTACAGATGCAGAGGCAAGCGGTAGTGTAGGTCTCCAGGAGAGACTAGGCCTGACTCCCCTGTGGGGACTCCATGGGAACCCCTAGATGTATGTCAGCATGGGCAAGGAAAGCTCCTGTACCGGCTTCAGCACCAGACGAGGACTGAGGACCCAGAGATGACTGGGGAGGAATTCCCAAAGACACANAGGAGAGACTAGGCCTGACTCCCCTGTGGGGACTCCATGGGAACCCCTAGATGTATGTCAGCATGGGCAAGGAAAGCTCCTGTACCGGCTTCAGCACCAGACGAGGACTGAGGACCCAGAGATGACTGGGGAGGAATTCCCAAAGACACATAGCAACTGGCACGGAGACTGGCCTCTCCTGAGGACACAGGGGCAGCTAAATGGGCTCCCCGTCTTAACTCGAGAAACCTCATCGCAACTTGAGAAAAACCTGAAAATTCCTCCTTGCCTGAGGCGTGAGGCCCTTATCCGCTGCGGCGTCTTGGTGGAAATCACCCTTCTCTCTTGGACCTCGAACGGCTCCTTCACACCCATGCTGTGACGAAAGAAGAACCCCGCCCCACCATCTCAACTTGAGAGGAACCCCAAGGGATCCGCTGCAACTCAACATAGCCCCGTTTGCCCCTGGTAAGCTCCAGATGATTGTCCCTTTTCCTGCTCCTTAGGGAAAGTTTTCCTGGGGCTTCCCTCCCATCTCAAGAGGAGGTGCTCGCACCAGGACAGTTGGGAGGAGCATCAGGAGTTGGGCCACCATTCCCCAAGACACCCAAATGCCTTGTCCACTGCAGATGAACATGACTGCCCTGCACTGCCGTGACTGTTACCCCGAGGTTCGATGCCTGACACACTAGCAGAGGTGACAGCACATTGGACCTGAAGGAATTCCAAAAGGCACATGGCAACTGGCACGGAGACTGGCCTCTCCTGAGGACACAGGGGCAGCTAAATGAGCTCCCTGTCTTAACTCGAGAAACCCCATTGCAACTTGAGAAAAACCTGAAAATTCCTCCTTGCATGAGGCTTGAGGCCCTTATCTGCTGCGGCGTCTTGGTGGAAATCACCCTTCCCTCTTGGACCTCGAATGGCTCCTTCACACCCATGCTGTGACGAAAGAAGAACCCCGCCCCACCGTCTCAACTCGAGCGGATCCCCAAGGGATCCGCTGCAACTCAACAGAGCCCCGTTTGCCCCTCGTAAGCTCCAGATGATGGTCCCTTTTCCTGCTCCTTAGGGAAAGTTTTCCTGGGGCTTCCCTCGCATCTCAAGAGGAGGTGCTCATACCAGGACAGTTGGGAGGAGCATCAGGAGTTGGGCCACCATTCCCCAAGACACCCAAATGCCTTGTCCACTTCAGATGAACCTGACTGCCCTGCACTGCCGTGACTGTTACCCCGAGGTTCGATGCCTGACACACTAGCACAGGTGACAGCACATTGGATCTCGAGGGCAAGCCACAGATCCCTGTGTCTGCTCGACATGGAGAGAGGCCTGACTTTCCTTTGGGGGCTCCATGGGAACCCCAAGATTTATGTCAGCATGGGCGAGGAAACCTCGGGTACCGGTGTAAGCACCAGACGGGGACTGAGGACTCCACGATGACTGGGGAGGAATCCCCAAATATGCATTGCGACTGGCAAGGAGACTGGTCTCTCCTGAGGCCACAGGGGCGGGTCCATGGGCTCCCCGTTGTAACTCGAGAAACTCTGCCCCAACTCGAGAAAAACCAGAACCTTTTCCCTTGCAAGTGGGGTGAGGTCCTTATCCACTGCGGCGTCTCTGGGAAAATCACTCTCTCCCTCTTGGATCTCAAAGGGCTCTTTCACCACCTTGCTGTGACCCAGGAATTTCCCCACCCCACCAGTCTCAACTCGAGAGGCACAACAAGGGATCCACTGGGACTCAACAGAGCCCTGTTTGCCCCTGTTAAGCTCCAGATGATCCTCCCTTTTCCTGCCCCTTAGGAAAAGGTTCCCTGGGGCTTCGCTCGAATACCAAGAAGAGGTGCTCGTAACAGGAAAGCCGGGAGGAGAATCCTGGAAAAGGCACAACAAGGGATCCACTGGGACTCAACAGAGCCCTGTTTGCCCCTGTTAAGCTCCAGATGATCCTCCCTTTTCCTGCCCCTTAGGAAAAGGTTCCCTGGGGCTTCGCTCGAATACCAAGAAGAGGTGCTCGTAACAGGAAAGCCGGGAGGAGAATCCTGGAATGAGCCACCATTCTCCAAGACCCCCAAATGCCTTGTCCACTGCAGATGAACTTGACAGCCCCGCACTGCCTTTACTGTCACCCCGGGTCTCGAAGCATGACACACCGGCATGTGTGACAACACTTTGGACCTCTAGGGCAAGCCACAGATCCCTGTGTCCGCTCAACATGGAGCCTGACAGTGCTGCTGCAGCTGGTCAGGCAAGTAGCTGTGCACGTGTCCAGGTGAAACGAAGCCTGTCTCATCTGTGGGAGCCTCTCAGAAACCCCAAGACCTAAGTCAGGACGGTCGAGGAAATCTCAGGCTCAGGCCTCAGCAAAAGTCGAAGTCTGAGCACCGAGATGATTAGGGAGTAATCCCCAGAGGCGCCTGGCAACTGGCACGGAGACTGGCCTATCCTGAGGCCACAGGGATGAGTCCCTGGGGTCCCCGTCGTAACTCGAGAGGACCCTGCCACAACTTGAGAAAAAACAAAAGATTCTCCCCTGAAAGCGGGTTAAGTATCTTTCCCGTGCTGGCTTCTCATGGGAAATCACCCCTTTTCACTTGGACCTCAAAAGGTCGTTCACCTTCTTGCTGTGATCCAAGAAGTTCCCCGCCCCAACCATCCCCACTCGAGAGGAACACCGAGGGACCTGACAAGAATGAAAGGAGCCAATTTATCCCCTGCTGAGCTCCAGATGAGGTTCCCTTTCCTGCTCTGTCGGGAACTGGATCCCAGCGCTCCCCTCACACCCTAACTGGAGACACTCAAAACAGGAGAGTCGGGAGGATCATCAGGGGTCTTACCACCATTCCCCAAGACCCCTAAATACCTCGTTCACTCCAGATGAACCTGACTTCCCTGCACTGCGTCGATGGTCACACTGAGGCTCCAATCCTGACACACTGGCACTTGTGACAGCCCTGGGTTCAAGTCAAAGATCCCTGTGTCCACTCGACAGGGAGCCTTACACTGCTCTTGCAGTTTTGAAGACAATCCGCAGTGCACGTCTCCAGGAGAGACGAGGCCTGACTCCCCTGTGGGGGCTCCATCGGTACCCCAAGATTTATGTCAGCATGGGCGAGGAAAGCTCATATACAGGCTTCAGCACCAGACGAGGACTGAGGACCCGGCGATGTCTGGGGAGGAATCCCCAAAGTCAAATAGTAACTGGCACGGAGACTAGCCTCTCCTGTGACCACAGGGGCGGGTCCATTGGCTCCCTGTCGTAACTCAGGAAACCATGCCCCTCCTCCGAATAAAACCAGAAGCTTCTCCCTTGCAAGCAGGGTGAGGCTCTTATCTGCTGTTGCGTCTCAGGGGAAATCACCAATTCCCTCTTGGTCTGGGAAAGATAACCTTCACTCCCTTGCTGTGACCCAAGAAGTTACCCACTCTTACCTTCTCAACTCGGGAGGAACCCCAAGGGACCCGCTGCAACACAAGAGGAGTCCCGTTTGCCCCTGCTAAGCTCCAGATGATGGTCCCTTTTCCTGGTCCTTAGGGAACGTTTTCCTGGGGATTCCCTCGCATCCCAAAAGGAGGTTCTCGCACCAGGAAATTCCGGAGGACCATCAGGTTTGGGTCACAATTCCTCAAGACCCCCAAATGCCTTGTCCACTGCAGATGAATCTGACTGCTCTGCATTGCCTCGACTGTCACCCCGACACTCGTCGTGTGACACACTGGCACATCTGACAGCCTTGGGTATTACCTCGAGTCCAAGCCACAGATCCCTGTGTCTGCTTGACATGGAGCCTGACACTGCTGCTGCAGCTGGTCAGGAAAGTAGCCGTGCATGTGTCCAGGCGAGACCAGGCCTGTCTCCTCTGTGGGGGCCTCAGGAATACCTCAAGACCTAGGTCAGGACTGTTGAGGAAAGTTCAGGCTCTGGCCTCAGCACAATTCGAGGACTGTGCACCCTGAGACGAATGGGGAAGAATCCACCAGAGGCGCCTGGCTACTGGCACGGAGACTGGACTCTCTTGAGGCCACAGTGGCGAATCCCTGGGGTCCCCATTGTAACTCGATAAGACTCTGCCACAAATTGAGAAAAACCAAAAGATTCTCCAGTGCAAGCGGGGTGAGGACCTTGTCCGCTGTGGCATCTCGGGGGTAGTCACCCCTTCTCTGTTGGATGTCGAAAAGGTCGTTCACATTCTTACTGTGACCCAAGAAGTTCCCCACCCCACCCTTCCCCACGCGAGTGGAAAACTGAGGGTCCCGCCAGGAATGACAAGGAGCCCCGTTTTCCCATGCTGAGTTCCAGATGAGTTTCCATGTCCTGCTCTGTCTGGAAAGGGTTCCCAGCGCTTCCCTCACATCCCAACAGGAGACACTTGCACCAGGACTGTCGGGAGGAGCATCAGTGTTCTTGCCACCATACCGCAAGACCCCCAAATACCTCGTTCAATCCAGATGAATCTGACTGCCCTGCACTGCGTCGCCTTTCACCCCGAGGCTCGAAGCCTGACACATGGACACCTGTGACAGCCCTGGATAATACCTCGTGGTAAAATCACAGATCCCTGTGTCCACTCAACGGGGAGTCTTACACTGCTTCTACAGCTACAGAGGCAAGCGGTAGTGTAGGTCTCCAGGAGAGACTAGGCCTGACTCTCCTGCGGGGACTCCATGGGAACCCCTAGATGTATGTCAGCATGGGTAAGGAAAGCTCATGTACTGGCTTCAGCACCAGACGAGGACTGAGGACCCAGAGATGACTGGGGAGGAATTCCCAAAGGCACATGGCAACTGGCACAGAGACTGGCCTCTCCTGAGGACACAGGGGCAGCTAAATGGGCTCCCCGTCTTAACTCAAGAAACCCTATCGCAACTTGAGAAAAACCTGAAAATTCCTCCTTGCATGAGGCATGAGGCCCTTATCCACTGCGGCGTCTTGGTGGAAATCACCCTTCCCTCTTGGACCTCGAATGGCTCCTTCACACCCATGCTGTGATGAAAGAAGAACCCCGCCCCACCGTCTCAACTTTAGAGGAACCCCAAGGGATCCGCTGCAACTCAACAGAGCCCCGTTTGCCCCTGGTAACCTCCAGATGATTGTCACTTTTCCTGCTCCTTAGGGAAAGTTTTCCTGGGGCTTCCCTCGCATCTCAAGAGGAGTTGCTCGCACCAGGACAGTTGGGAGGAGCATCAGGAGTTGGGCCACCATTCCCCAAGACCCCCAAATGCCTTGTCCACTGCAGATGAACCTGACTGCCCTGCACTGCCGTGACTGTTACCCTCAGGTTCGACACCTGACACACTAGCACAGGTGAAAGCACATTGGACCTCTAGGGCAAGCCACAGATCCCTGTGTCTGCTCGACATGGAGCCTGTCTCTGCTGTTACAGATGGTCAGCATGTAGCTGTGCACGTGTCCAGGCGAGACGTGGACTGTCTCCTCTGTGGGGGCCTCAGGGGTACCCAAAGACCTAGGTCAGGACAGTCGAGGAAAGCTCAGGCTCTGGCCTCAGCACAAGTCGAGGTCTGACCTCCCTGATACGATTGGGGAGGAATCCCCAGTGGCGCCTTTCAACTGGCACAGAGACTGGAATCTCCTGAGGCCACAGGGGCGGCTCCATAGCCTCCCCGTCATAACTCGAGACCCCGTTTCAACTCGAGAACAACCAGAAGCTTTTCCCTTGCAAGAGAGGTAAGGCCCTTATCTGCGCGGCATCTCAGGTGAAATCTCCCCTTCCCTCTTGGACCTCGAAGGGTTCCTTCACTCCCTTGCTGTGACACAAGAAGCTCCCCGCCCCTTCCGTCTCATCGAGAGATGAACACGAAGAGACTCTTTGCAACTCAAGAGGAGCCCCGTTTGCCCCTGCTAAGCTCCAGATGATGGTCCCTTTTCCTTCTCCTTAGGGAAATGTTACCTGGGGCTTCCCTCGCATCCCAAAAGGAGGTGCTCGCACCAGGATGTCGGGAGGAGCATCTGGGTTTTGGCCACCATTCCCCAAGACCCCCAAATGCCTTGTCCAGTGCAGAAGAACCTGACTGCCCTGCACTGCCTGGACTCTCACCCGAGGCTCGACGCCAACACACTGGCACGTGTGACAGCACATTGGTCCTCGAGGGCAAGCCATAGATCCCTGTGTCCGCTCGGCATGGAGCCTGTCACTGCTGCTACAGCTTGTCAGCAAGTAGCCGTGCACGTGTCCACGCGAGACAAGGACTGTCTCCTCTATGGGGCCTCAGGGTTACACCAAGACCTAGGTCAGTTCGGTCAAGGAAAGCTCAGGCACTGGCCTCAGCACAAGTCGAGGACAGAGCACCCTAACACAATTCGGCAGGAATCCCCAGAGGCGCCTGGCAATTGGCACGGAGACTGGCCTCTCCTGAGGCCACAGGGTCGAATCCCTGGGGTCCCCGTTGTAACTCGAGGGGACTCCACCACAAATTGAGAAAAACCAAAAGATTCTCCCCTGCAAGCGGGGTGAGGACCTGGTCTGCTCTGGCGTCTCAGGGGAAATCACCCCTTCTCTCTTGGACCTCAAAAGGGTCGTTCACTTTCTTGCTGTGACCCAAGAAGTTCCCCATCCCACCTGGCCCCACTAGAGAGGAACACCGATTGTCCCGCCAAGAATGAAAAGGAGCCCCGTTATCCCCTGCTGAGCTCCAGATGAGGGTCGCTTTCCTGCTCTGTCGGGAAAGGGTTCCCAGCGCTCCCGTCACATACCAACAGGAGACACTAGCACCAAGACAGTTGGGAGGAGCATCAGGGTCCTTACCACCATTCCCCAATACCCCCAAATCCCTCGATCACTCCAGATGAACCTGACTGCCCTGTATTCCGTAGACTGTCACCCCGAAGCTCAAGCCTGACAGACTGGCACGTGTGACAGTCCAGGGTAACACCTTGAGTTCAAATCACAGATCCCTGTGTCCACTCGACAGGGAGCCTTACACTGATCTTGCAGCTTTGGAGGCAATCGGCAGTGCACGTCTCCAGGCGAGATGACGCCTGACTTCCCTGTGGGAGCTCCACGGGTACCCCAAGATTTATGTCAGCATGGGCAAGGGAAGCTCAGGTACCAGCTTCAGCACCAGACGAGGACTGAAGACCCGGTGATGTCTGGGGAGGAACCCCCAAAGGCACATGGCAACTGGCACGGAGACTGATCTCTCCTGAGATCAGTCCCACAGGGGCGGGTCCATGGGCTCCCCGTCGTAACTCAAGAAACCCCGCCCCACCTCGAATAAAACCAGAAGCTTCTCACTTGCAAGCAGGGTGAAGCCCTTATCCACTGCGTCGTTCGGGGGAAATCACCAATTCCCTCTTGGACTGGGAAGGGCTCCTTCACTTCCTTGCTGTGACCCAAGAAGTTACCCACCCTACCCGTCTCAACTCGGGAGGAACCCCAAGGGACCCACTGTGACTCAAGAGGAGCACCGTTGCCCCTGTTAAGCTCCAGATGATGGTCCTTTTTCTGGACCGAAGTAAACATTTTCCTGGGATTCCCTCGCATCCCAAGAGGAGGTTCTCGCACCAGGAAATTCAGGAGGAGCATCAGTGTTTGGGCCACCATTCCTCAAGACCTCCAAATGCCTTGTCCACTGCAGATGAATCTGACTACCCTGCACAGCCTTGACTGTCACACCGAGGCGCGTCGTGTGACACACTGGCACGTCTGACAGCCTTGGGTAATACCTCGAGTGCAAGCCACAGATCCCTGTGTCCACTCTACCTGGAGCCTGACAATTCTGCTGCTGCTGGTCAGGAAAGTAGCCGTGCATGTGTCCTGGCGAGACGAGGACTGTCTCCTCTGTGGGGGCCTAAGGGGTAGCCCAAGTCCTAGGTCAGGACTGTTGAGGAAAGCTCAGGCTCCAGCCTCAGCACAAGTCGACGACTGAGCACCCTGAGACGATTGGGGAGGAATCCTCAGAGGCTCCTGGCTACTGGCAAGGAGACTGACCTCTCCTGAGGCCACAGGGGCGAATCGTTAGGGTCCCCATTGTAACTCGAGAGGACTCCACCACAAATTGAGAAAAACCAAAAGATTCTCCCCTGCAAGCAGTGTCAGGACCTGGTCCGCAGTGGCATCTCAGGGGAAATCACCCCTTCTCTATTGGACCTCTAAAGGTCGTTCATCTTCTTGCTGTGACCCAAGAAGTTCCACGCCCCTCCCGCCCCTACTGGAGGGGAAAACCGTGGGTCCCGCCAAGAACGAAAAGGAGCCCCGTTATCCCCTGCTGAGTTCCAGGTGAGGGTCCCTATCCTGCTCTCTCGGGAAAGGGTTCCCAGCACTCCCCTCACATTCCAACAGGAAACACGCGCACCAGGACAGTCGTTAGGAGCATCAGGGGTCTTGCCACCATTACCCAAGACCCCCAATACCTCGTTGACTCCAGATGAAATTGACTGCCATGCACTGCGTCGACTGTCACACCGAGGCTCCATGCCTGACACACTGGAACGTGTGACAGCCTTGTGTCGTACCTTGAGTTCAAGTCTCAGATCCCAGTGTCGACTCGACGGGGATCCTTACACTGCTGCTACACCTGTGGAGGCAAGCGTCAGTGTACATCTCCAGGCGAGACGAGGCCTGACTACCCTGTGGGGCTCCATGGTAACCCCAAGATTTATGTCAGCATGGGCGAGGAAAGCTCAGGTACCGGCTTCAGCACCAGACGAGGACAGAGGACCCGGCATGACTGGAGAGGAATCCCCAAAGGCGCATTGCAACTGGCACGGAGACTGGCCTCTCCTGAGGCCACAGGGGCGGATCCATGTGCTCCCCGTCGTAACTCGAGAAACCCCGCCAAAACTCGAGAAAAACCAGAAGCTTCTCCCTTGCAAGCGGGGTTAGTCCCTTATCTGCTGTAGCGTCTCGGGGGAAATCACACCTTCCCTCTTGGACCTCAAAGGGCGTTTTCACCTCCTTGCTGTAACCCAAGAAGTTCCCCACCACACCTGTCTCAACTCGACAGGAACCCCAAGGGATCCGCTGCGACTCAAGAGGAGCCCAGTTTGCCCCTGCTACACTCCAGATGTTGGTCCCTTTTTCTGCTCCTTAAGGAAAGGTTTCCCGTGGCCTCCTTCTCATCCCAATAAGAGGTGCTCGCACCTTGAAAGTCGGGAGGAGCATCAGTGGTTGGGACACCATTCACCAATACCAACAAATGCCTAGTCCCCTCAGATGGACCTGACAGCCCTGTACTGCCTTGACTTTCATCCCGAGGCTCAATTCCCGACCCACTGGCACGTGTGACAGCCTTGGGTGCTACCTCGAGGGCAAGCCACTGATCTCTGCTTCAGCTCCACATGGAGCCTGTCACTGCTGCCGCAGCTGATCAAGCAAGTAGCCGTGCACGTGTCCAGGGGAGTCGAGGCTTCTCTCCTCTGTGTGGCCCTCAGGGTACCTCAAGACCTAGGTCAGGACGGTCGAGGAAAGCTCAGGCTCCGGCCTCAGCACAAGTCGAAGTCTGAGCACCCTGATACGATTGGGGAGGAATCCCCAGAGGCGCCTTGCAGCTGGCAGGGAGACTGGCCTCTCCTGAGGCCACAGGGGCGGCTCCATGGGCTCCGCGTCGTAACTCAAGAACCCCATTGCAACTCGAGGAAAACCAGAAACTTCTCCCTTGCAAGCGAGGTGAGGCCCTTATCTGCTCTGGCGTCTCTGGGGAAATCACCCCTTCCCTCTTGGACCTTGAAGGGCTCAATCACCCCCTTGCTGTGACACAAGTAGTTCCACGCCCCTACCGTTTCAACGTGAGACTAACCCAAAGGGACGTGCTGTGACTCAAGAGGAGCCACGTTTGCCCCTGCTAAACTCCAGATGATGGTCCCTTTTCCTGCTCCTTAGGGAAAGTTTTCCTGAGGCTTTCCTCGCATCCCAAGAGGAGGTGCTCGTACCAGGAAAGTCGAGAGGAGCATCAGGGTTTGGGTCACCATTACCAAAGACCCCCAAATGCCTTGTCCACTGCAGATGAACCTGACTGCCCTGCACTGCCTTGACTGTCACCCCGAGGCTCGACGCCCGACACACTGGTACCTGTGACAGCACTTTGGACCTCGAGGGCAAGGCACAGATCCCTGTGCCCACTCGCCTCGGAGCGTTACACTGCTGTTGCAGCTGTGGAGGAAAGTGGCAGTGCACGTCTCAAGGCGAGACAAGGCCAGACTCCCTTGTGGGGGCTCCATGGGAACCCCAAGATTTATGTCAGCATGAGCGAGGAAGCTCCGGTACCGGCTTTAGCACCAGACGAGGACAGAGGACCCGGCGATGACTGGGGAGGAATCCCCAAAGGTGCATGGTAACTGGCACAGAGACTGCCCTCTATTGAGGCCACAAGGGCGGGTCCATGCGCTCCCCGCCGCAACTCGAGAAAAACCAGAAGCTTCTCCCTTGCAAGCGGGGTGAGGCCCTTATCCACTGTGGTGTCTCAGGAGAAATCAACATTTCCGTCTTGGGTCTCCTAGGGCTCCTTAACCCCCTTGCTATGACACAAGAAGGTCCCCACTCTACCAGTCTCAACTCGAGAGGAACCCCAAGGGAACCACTGCAACTCAAAAGAAGCACCTTTTGCCACTGCTAAGCTCCAGATGTTCCTTTTTTACTCCTAAGAGAAAGGATTCCTGAGGCTTCCCTCGCATCCAAATTGGAGGTTCTGGCACCAGGACAGTCGGGAGAAGCATCAGGGTTTGGGCCACCATTCCCCCAAACCGCCAAATGCCTTGTCCACTGCAGATGAACCTGACTGCCCTGCACTGCCTTGACTGTCACCCCGCGTCTCCACGCCCGACACACTCGCACATGTGACAGCGCTTTGGATCTCGAGTGCAAGCCACAGATCACTCTGTCCGCTCAAAATGGTGCCTGACACTGCTGCTGCAGCTCGTCATGCAAGTAGCCGTGCTCCTGTCCATGCGAGACTTGGCCTGTCTCCTCTGTGGGGACCACAGGGGTACCCAAAGACCTAGATCAGGACGGAGGAAGAAAGCTCAGGCTCCAGCCTCAGCACAAGTTGAGGACTGAGCAACCTGAGAAGATCGCAGAAGGATCTCCAGAGGCGCCTGGCAACTGGCACGACGACTGGCCTCTCCTGAGGCCACAGGGGAGAGTCCCTGGTGTCCCTGTCGTAACACGAGAGGACCCTGCCACAACTTGAGAAAAACCAAAAGATTCTCCTCAGCAAGTGGGGGGAGGACTTTTTCCGCTGTGGCGTCTCTGTGGAAATCACCCCTTCTCTCTTGGACCACAAAAGGGTCGTTCACCTTCTTGCTGTGACCCAGGAAATTCCGCGTCCCACCGTCCCTACTGGAGAGGAACACCTAGCGACTCGCCAAGAATGAAAAGAGCCCCGTTATCCCCTGCTGAGCTCCAGATGAGTGTCCCTTTCCTGCTCTGTCGGGAACGGGATCCCAGCGCTCCACTCACACCCCAACTGGAGACACTCGAACCAGGAGAGTCGGGAGGATCATCAGGGGTCTTACCACCATTCCCCAAGACCCCTAAATACCTCGTTCAGTCCAGATGAACCTGACTGCCCTGCACTGGGTCGACTGTCACCACGAGGCTCCAAGCCTGACACAGTGGCACATGTGACAGCCCTGGGTAGTACCTCGAGCTCAAGTTACAGAACCCTGTGTCCACTCGTCTCGGAGCGTTTACTCGGTTGCTACAGCACCAGAGGCAAGCGGCAGTGCACGTGTCCAGGCTAGACGAGGCCTGTCTCCTAAGGGGGGCCACAGGGGTACGCTAAGGCCTAGGTAGGAACGGTCGAGGAAAGCTCAGGCTCCATCCTCAGCACAAGTCGAGGATTGAGCCTCCTGAAACGATTGGGAGGAATCTCCAGAGGCGCCTTCCAAGAAGGAAGGGGACTGTCCTCTTCTGAGGCCACAGGCACAAGAGCCGGGGGTCCCAGGCGTAACGCATGTGGACCACTCCAAAACTTGAGAAAAACCAAAGATTCTGCCTTGCAAGAGTGGTGGGGACCTTGTCCGCTCTGGCGTCTCAGGGAAAATTACACCTTCTCTATTCAAACTCAAAACGAACATTCACCTGCTTGCTGTGAACCAGGAAGTTCCCCACCTCAAAAGTTCTCCACCTCAAAAGGAACACTGAGGGTGCCGCCAAAAATGAAAAGGAGTCCCGTTATCCCCTGCTGAATCCTGATGAGGGTCCCTTTCCTGCTCTGTCGGGAAAGGGTTCCCGGCGCTCCCCTAACATCCCAACAGGAGACACTCACACCAGGACAGTCGGGATGAGAATCAGGGGTCTTGCCACCATTCCCAAGGAAACCCAAATACCTCGTTGAGTGCAGATGAACCTGACTTCCCTGCACTGCATCGACTATCACCCCGAGGCTCGAAGCCTGACACACTGGCACGTGTGACAGCCCTGGGTAGTACCTCCAAGTCAAGTCACAGATCCGTGTGTCCACTCGACGGGGAACCCTACACTGCTGCTGCAGCTGCGGAGACAAGCGGCAGTGCACATCTTCAGGAGAGACGAGGCCTGACTCCCCTGTGGGGGTTCCATGGGAACCCCAAGATTTATGTCAGCATGGGCAAGGAAAGCTCTGTCACCGGCTTCAGCACCAGATGAGGACTGAGGACCCGGCATTAATTGGGGGGGTATCCCCAAAGGCGCATGGCAACTGGCACGGAGACTGGTCTCTCAGGAGTCCACAGGAGCGGGCCCATTGGCTCCCCATCGTAACTGGAGAAACCCCACCACAACTCGAGAAACTCCAGAAGCTTCTCCCTTGCAAGTAAGGTGAGGCACTTATCAGCTGTAGCATTTTGGGGGAAATCACCGCTTCCCTTTTGGACCTCGAAGGGCTCATTCACCCACTTGCTGTGACCAAGAAGTTCCCCGCCCCACCCGTCTCACCTCGAGAGGAACCCCAAGGGACCCCCTGGGACTTGAGAGGAGCCCCCTTTGCACCTGCTAACCTCCAGAAGATGGTCCCATTTCCTGCTCCTTAAGAAAAGGTTTCCTGGGGCTTCCCTCGCATCCCAAGAAGAGGTTCTTGCAGAAGGAAAGTCAAGAGGATCATTAGGGGTTGGGCTACCATTAACCAAGACCACAAATGCCTTGTTGACTGCAGATGAACCTGACTGCCCTGCACTGACTTGACCATCACCCCGAGGCCTGACGCCTGACATACTGACATGTGATGGCCCTGGATAGGACCTCGAGGGCAAGCCACAGATGTCTGTGTGCGCTCGACATGGACCTTGACACTGCTGCTGCAGCTGGTCAGGCAAGTAGCCGTGGACGTGTCCAGGCAAGACGAGGCCTGTCTCCTCTATGGGGGCCACAGGGGTACCAAAGACCTAGGTCAGGACGGTCGACTAAAGCTCAGGGTGCGGCCTCAGCACAAGTCGAGGACTGAGTACCCTGAGATGATTGGGGAAGAATCCCCAGAGGTGCCTGTCAACTGGCACGGAGATTGGCCTCCCCTGAGGCCACAGAGGCGAGTCCCTGTGGTCCCCATCGTAACTATAGAGGAACCCAACACAACTTGAGAAGAACCAAAATATTCTCCCATGAAAGCGGAGAGAGGACGTTGTCCACTGTGGCATCCCGGGAGAAATCACGTCTTCTTACTTGGACCTCAAAACGGTCATTCACCTTATTGCTGTGACCCAAGATATTCCCCGCCCCACCCGTCCCCACTCGAGAGGAACACCGAGGGTCCCGCCATGAATGAAAAGGAACCCCGATATCCCTGCTGAGCTCCAGATGAGGGTCTCTTTCCTGCTCTGTCGGGAAAGGGTTCCCAGCACTCCCCTCACATCCCAACAGGAGACACGTGAACCAGGTCTGTCGGGAGAAGCATCAGGGGTCTTGCCACCATTCCCCAAGACCCTCAAATACCTCGTTCACTCCAGATGAACCTGACTGCCCTGCACTGCGTCAACTGTCACCTCGAGGCTCGAAGCTTGACACACTGGCACGTGTGACAGCCCTGGGTGGTACCTCGAAGTCAAGTCACAGATCCCTGTGTCCACTCGACTGGGAGCTTTTCACAGCTGCTGCAGCTGCAGAGGCAAGCACAAGTGTAAGTCTCCAGGCAAGACGAGGCCTGACTTTCCTGTGGGGGCTCCACGGGATCCCCAAGATTTATGTCAACATGGGCGAGGAAAGTTCAGGTACCAGCTTCAGCACCAGACGAGGACTGAGGGCCCGGCGATGACTGGAGAGGAATCCCCAAAGGCGCATGGCAACTGGCAAGAAGACTGGCCTCTCCTGAGGCCACAGGTGCGGGTCCATGGCCTCCCCATTGTAACTCGAGAAACCTCGCCTCAACTCGAGAAAAACCATAAGCTTCTCCCTTGCAAGGGAGGTGAGGCCCTTATCCCCTGCAGCATCTCATGTGAAATCACCCCTTCCCTCTTGGAACTCGAAGGGCTCCTTCATTCCCTTGCTGTGACACAAGGAGTTCCCGGCCACAGCCGTCACACGCAAGAGAAACACCAGTGGACCAGCTGCGACTCAAAAGGATCCCCGTTTGTCCCTGCTAAGCTCCAGCTGATGGTCACTTTTCCCGCTCCTTAGGGAAAGGTTTCCTGGGGCTTCCTTCACATCCCAAGAGGAGGTGCTCACACCAGGAAACTCAGGAGGAGCATCAGGGTTTGGGCCACAATTTCCCAATACCCCCAAATGCGGTGTCCACGGCACATGGACCTGACTGACCTGCACTGCCTTGACTGTCTCCCTGAAGCTCGACGCCCAACCCACTGTCACGTGTGACCGCCCTTTGGACCTCGAAGGCTAGCAACAGATCCGTGTGTCCGCTAGACATGGAGCCTGACACTGCTGCTGAAGCTGCTCAGGCAAGTAGTCTTGCAAGTGTCCAGGCGAGACAAGGCCTAATTTGTCTATGGGGGCCTCAGGGGTACCCCAAGACCTAGGTCAGGACGGTCTAGCAAAGCTCAGTCTCCTGCCTCAGCACAAGTCGGGGAATTAGCACCCTGAGACGATTGGGAGCATCCCCTGACGTGCCTAAGAACTGGCACGGAGATTGGCCTCTCCTGAGGCCACAGGGGCGAGTACCTTGGGTCCCCATCGTAACTCGAGAGGAACCCGCCATAACTTGAGAAAAAACAAGATTCTCCCCTGCAAGTGGGGTGAGGACAATGTCCGCAGTGGCGTCTCTGGGGAAATCACCCCTTCTCTCTTGGACTTCAAAAGGGTCGTTCACCTTCTTGCTGTGACCCAAGAAGTTCCCTTCCCCACCCGTCCGCACTCGAGAGGAACACCGAGGGTCCTGCCAAGAATGAAATGGAGCCCTGTTTTCCCCTGCTGAGCTCCAGATGAGGTTCCCTTCCCTTATCTGTCGGGAAAGGATTTCCAGCGCTCCCTTCACATCCCAACAGGAGACACTGGCACCAGGACAGTCGGAAGGAGCATCAGGGGTCCTGCCACCATTCCCCAAGACCCCCAAATACCTCGTTCACTCCAAATGAACCTGACTGCCCTGTACTGCGTCGACTGTAACGCTGAGGCTCAAAGCCTGACACACCTGCACATGTGACAGCCCTGGGTAGTACCTCGATGTTAAGTCACAGATTAGTGTGTCCACTCGACGGGGAACCTTACACTGCTGCTGCAGCTGCGGAGGCAAGCGACAATGCACGACTCTAGGCGAGACGAGGCCTGACACCCCTCTGGGGGCTCCATGGGAACCCCAAGATTTATGTCAGCATGGGCAAGGAAAGCTCAGGTACCGGCTTCAGTACCAGATGACCACTGAGGACCCGGGGATGACTGGCAAGGATTCTCCTAATGCGCATGGCAACTGGCATGGAGACTGGCCTCTCCTGAGGCCACAGGGCCGGGTCCATGGCTTCCCCGTCGTAACTCGAGAAACCACACCCCAACTCAAGAAAAACCATAATCTTCTCCCTTGCAAGTGAGGTGAGGCCCTTATCCCCTGCGGGGTCTCGTGTGAAATCACCCCTTCCCTCTTGGACCTCAAAGGGCTCATTCACTCCCTTGCTGTGACACAAGGAGTTCCCAGCCACAACCGTCGCACGCAAGAGGACCCCCAATTGACCCGCTGCGACTCAAGAGGAGCCCCATTTGCCACTGCTAAACTCCAGCTGATGGTCCCTTTTCCTGCTCCTTAGGAAAAGGTTTCCTGGGGCTTCCATCGCATCCCAAGAGGAGGTGCTTGCACCAGGATGGTCGGGAGGAGCATCAGGGTTTGGGCTTCAATTTCCCAAGACCCCCAAATGCCTTGTCCACTTCAGATGAACCTGACTGCCCTGCACTGCCTTGACTGTCGCCCCGAGGCTTGACGGCCGACACACTGGCACGTGTGACAGCACTTTGGACATCGAATTCTAGCCACAGATCCCTGTGTCCGCTCGACATGGAGCCTGACACTGCTGCTGCAGCTGTCCAGGCAAGTAGCCGTGCACATGTTCAGGCGAGACGAGGCCTAATTTCTCTTCGGGGATGCAGTGGTACCCCAAGACCTAGGTCAGGACGGTCGAGGGAAGCTCAGGCTCCGGCCTCAGCACAAGTCGGGGACAGAGCACCCTGAGACGACTGGGGAGGATCCCCAGAAGCGCCTTTCAACTGGCATGGAGACTGGTCTCTCCTGAGGCCACAGGGGCGAGAACCTGATGTCCCCATCGTAACTCGAGAGTACTCTGCCACAACTTGAGAAAAACCAAAAAATTCTCCCTTGCAAGCGGGGTGAGGACAATGTCTGCTGTGGCTTCTCGGAGGAAATCACACCTTATCTATTAGACCTCAAAAGGGTCGTTCACCTTCTTCCTGTGACCCAAGAAATATCCTGCAGCACCCTTCCCCACTCGAGTGGAACACCATGAGTCCCTACAAGAATGAAAATGAGGGCCATTATACTCTGCTGAGCTCCAGATGAGGGTCCCTTTCATGCTCTCCTGGGAAAGGGTTCCCAGCGCTCCCGTCACATTCCAACAGGAGACACTCGCACCAGAACAGTCGGGATGAGGATCAAGGGTCTTGCAACCATTCCCCAAGACCACAATACCTTGTTCACTCCAGATGAACCTGACTGCCCTGCACTGCATCGACTGTCACACCGAGGTTCCAAGCCTGACACACTGGAACGTGTGACAGCCTTGTGTAATACCTCGAGGTCAAGTCTCAGATCCCAGTGTTGACTCGATGGGGATCCTTACACTGCTGCTGCACCTACGGAGGCAAGCGGCAGTGTACATCTCCAGGTGGGACGAGGCCTGACTCCCCTGTGGGGGCTTCATGGGAACCCCAAGATTTATGTCAGCATGAGCGAGGAAGCTCCGGTACTGGCTTAAGCACCAGACGAGGACTGAGGACCCGGCATGACTGGGGAGGAATCCCAAAAGGTGCATTGCAACTGGCACGGAGACTGGTCTCTCTTGATGCCACAGGGGCTGGTCCATGTGCTCCCTGTCGTAACTCGAGAAACCCCGCCAAAACTCGGGAAGTACCATAAGCTTCTCCCTTGCAAGTGGGGTGAGGCTCTTATCCGCTGTAGTGTCTCGGGGGAAATCACCCCTTCCCTCTTGGACCTCGAAGGGCTTTTTCACCCCCTTGCTGTGACCCAAGAAGTTCCCCACCCCACCCGTCTCAACACGACAGGAACCCCAAGGGATCCACTGCGACTCAAGAGGAGCCCCATTTGTCACTGCTAAGCTCCAGATGATGGTCCCTTTTTCTGCTCCTAAGGAAAGGTTTCCCGTGGCTCCCTTCTCATCCCAATACGAGGTGCTCGCACCATGAAATTTGGGAGGAGCATCAGGGGTTGGGACACCATTCACCAAGACTAACAAATGCCTAGTCCACTTCAGATGTACCTGACAGCCCTGTACTGCCTTGACTGTCACCCAGAGGCTCGATTCCTGACCGAGTGGCACGTGTGACAGCCCTGGGTACTACCTCGAGGGCAAGCCACAGATCTCTGTTTCCGCTCAACATGGAGCCTGTCACTGCTGCTGCAGCTGGTGAGGCAAGTAGCCATGTAAGTGTCCAGGCGAGATGAGGCTTCTCTCCTCTGTGGGGCCCTCAGGCTATCCCAAGACCTAGGTCAGGACAGTCGAGGAAAGCTCAGGCACCGGCCCCAGCACGAGTCGAGGACTGAGCACCCTGAGACTATTGGGGAGGAATCCCCAGAGAAGCCTGCCAACTGCAACGGAAACTGGCCTCTCCTGAGGCCACAGCAGCGGCTCCATGGGCTCCCCATCATAACTCGAGAACCCCGTTGCAACTCGAGTAAAACCAGAAGCTTCTCCTTTGGAAGCGTGTTGAGGCCCTTATCTGATCCGTCATCTCGGGGGAAATCACCCCTTCCCTCTTGGACCTCGAAGGGCTCCTTCACTCCCTTGCTGTGACACAAGGAGTTCCCGGCCACAACTGTCGCACCCAAGAGGAACCCTAATGGACCCGCTGCGACTCAAGAGGAGACCAGTTTGCCCCTGCTAAGCTCTAGATGATAGTCCCTTTTCCTGCTCCTTAGTCTAATGTGTCCTGGGGCTTCCGTCGCATCCTCAAAGGAGGTGCTCACAGTAGGAAAGTGGGGAGGAGCATCTGGGGTTCAGCCACCATTCTACAAGACCCCAAATGCCTTGTCCACTGCATATGAACCTGTCTGACCTGTACTGCCTTGATTGTCACCCCGAGGCTCGACACCCGAAACACCTGCACGTGTGACAGCACTTTGGTCCTCCAAGGCAAGCCACAGATCTCTGTGTCCGATCGACATGGAGCCTGACACTCCTGCTGCAGCTGTTCAGGCAAGTAGCCATGTACGTGTCCAGGCGTGACGAAGCCTGTCTCCTCTGTGGGGCCCTCAGGGGTACACCAAGACCTAGGTCAGGACGGTGGAATGAAACTCAGGCTCCAGCCTCAGCCAATGTCGAGGACTGAGCACCGAGACGATTATGGAAAAATCCCCAGCGCCTGGCAACTGGCACGGAGACTCCAATCCTGAGTGCACCGGGGCGAGTCCCTGGGTTCCCCGTTGAAACTCGAGAGGACCCCGCCACAACTTGAGAAAATCCAAAAGATTCTCCCTTGCAAGTGGGGTGAGAACCTCGTCTTCTGTGGCGTCTCAGGGGAAAGAACCTCTTTTCTCTTGGACCTCCAAAGTGTCCTTCACCTTCTTGCTGTGACCCAAGAAGTTTCTCACGCCGCCCGTCCTCACTCGAGGGGAACACAGAGGGTCCCGCCATGAATGTAAAGGAGCCCCAGTATCCCTGCTGAGCTCCAGAAGAGGGTCCCTTTTTTGTTCCTTCGGGAAAGTGTTCCCAACACTTCTCTCACATCCCAACCGGAGAAACTGGAACCATGACTGTCGGGAGCAGCATTGGGGTCTTGCCACAATTCCCCAAGACCCCCAAATACCTCGTTCATTCCAGATGAACCTGACTGCCCTGCACTAAGTCGACTGTCACCCCGAGGCTCGAAACCTGACTCACTGGCATGTGTGACAGACCCGGGTGATACCTCGAGTTCAAGTCACAGATCCCTGTGTCCACTCGACGGGGAGCCTTTCACAGCTGCTGCAGCTGCAGAGGCAAGCACAAGTGTACGGCTCCAGGCAAGACGAGTCCTGACTTTCCGGTGAGGGCTCCATGTGAATCCCAAGATTTATGTCAGCATGGGCGAGGAAAGCTCAGGTACCAGCTTCAGCACCAGACGGGGACTGAGGACTTGGAAATGACTGGGGAGGAATCCTCAAAGGCGCATGGCAACTGGCAAGAAGACTGGCCTCGCCTAAGGCCACAGGGGAGGGTCCATGGGCTCCCCATTGTAACTCGAGAAACCCCACCACAACTCGAGAAATACCAGAAGCTTCTCCCTTGCAAGAGGGATGAGGCCCTTATCCACTGGGACATCTCTAAGGGAATCACTCCTTCCCTCTTGGACCTCGAAGGGCATTTTCACCCCCTTGCTGGGACCCAGGAATTTCCCGCACTATCCGTCTCAACTCGAGAGGAACAACAAGGGACCCGCTGCGACTCAGCAGAGCCCTGTTTGCCCCTGCTAAGCTCCAGATGATCGTCCCTCGTCCTGCCCCTTAGGGAACGGTTTCCTGGAGCTTCGCTTGAATACCAAGAGGAAGTGCTCTCAACAGGAATGTCGGGAGCAGCATCAGGGGTTCGGCCACCATTCACCAAGACCCCCAAATGCCTTGTCCACTGCAGATGAACTTGACAGACCCTGTCTGCCTTGACTGTCACCCCCAGGCTCGACACACGACACACTGGCATGTGTGACAGCACGTTGGACCTCGAAAGCAAGCCACAGATCCCTCTGTCCGCTCGACATGGTGCCTGATACTGCTGATGCAGCTGGTCAGGCAAGTAGCCGTGCACCTGTCCAGGTGAGATGAACCCTGTCTCCTCTGTGGGAGCCTCAGTGGAACCCCAAGACCTAAGTCAGGACCGTCGAGGGAAGCTCAGGTACTGGCCTCAGCACAAGTCGAGGAAAGGGCACCCAGAGACAATTGGAGAGGAATCCCCAGAAGTGACTGGCAGCTGGCACGGAGACTGTCCTCTCCTGAGGCCACAGGGGTGGGCCCCTGAGCTCCCCATCATAACTCGAGTAACCCCGCCGCAACTCAAGAAATACCAAAAGCTTCTCCTTTGCAAGCGGGGTGAGGCCTTTATCCACTGCGGCAACTCTGGGGAAATAACTCCTTCTCTCTTGGACCTCGAAGGGCTCTTCCCCCCCACCCCGTTGCTGTGTCCCAGGAATTTCTCCGCCCTACCCGTCTCAACCCGAGAGGAACAACAAGGGATCCGCTGCGACTTTACAGAGCCCTGTTTGCCCCTGCTAAGCTCCAGATGATCGTCCCTTTTCCTGCCCCTTAGGGAATGGTTTCCTGGAGCTTCGCTCGAATACCAAGAGGAGGTGCTCCCAACAGGAATGTCGGGAGGAGCATCAGGGTTTCGGTCAGCAATCACCAGACGCCCAAATGCCTTGTCTACTGCAGATGAACTTGACAGCTCCGCACTGCCTTGACTGTCACCCCGAGGCTCGACACACGACACACTGGCTCGTGTGACAGCACTTTGGACCTAGAGAGTAAGCCACAGATCCCTCTGTCCGCTCGACATGGAGCCTGACGCAGCTGCTGCAACTGGTCAGGCAAGTAGCCTTGCACGTGTCCTGGTGAGACGAAGCCTGTCTCTTTTGTGGGAGCCTCAGGGGAACCTCAAGACCTAGGTCAGGGCTGGCGAGGGAAGCTCAGGCACTGGCCTCAGCACAAGTCTAGGACAGGGCACCCAGAGACGATTGGAGAAAAATCCCCAGATGTGACTGGAAACTTGCACGGAGACTGTCCTCTCCTGAGGCCACAGGGGCGCATCCCTGGCTCCCCGCCCTAACTCGAGAAACCCCACTGCAACTCGAGAAACACCAGAAGCTTCTCCCTTGCAAGCGGGATGAGGCCCTTATCTGATCCGTCATCTCGGGGGAAATCACCCCTTCCCTCTTGGACCTCGAAGGGCTCCTTCACTCCCTTGCTGTGACACAAGGAGTTGCCGGCAACAACCGTCGCACCCTAGAGGAACCCCAATGGACCCGCTGCGACTCTAGAGGAGCCCAGTTTGCCCCTGCTAAGCTCTAGATGATAGTCCCTTTTCCTGCTCCTTAGTCTAAGGTGTCCTGGGGCTTCTATCACATCCCAAAAGGAAGTGCTCCCAGTAGGAAAGTCGGGAGGAGCATCTGGGGTTCGGCCACCTTTCTCCAAGACCCCCAAATGCCTTGTCCACTTCAGATGAACCTGTCTGCTCTGCACTGCCTTGACTGTCATCCGGAGGCTCGAAGCCCGAAACACCTGCACGGGTGACAGCACTTTGAGCCTCGAAGGCAAGCCGCAGATCCCTGTGTCCGCTTGACATGGAGCCTGACACTGCTGCTGCAGCTGGTCAGGCAAGTAGCCGTGAACGTGTCCAGGCGAGATGAGGCCTGTCTCCTATGTGGGGACCTCAGGGGTACACCAAGACCTAAGTCAGGACGGTCAAGGAAAGCTCAGGCTCGGGCCTCAGGAAAAGTCGAGGACTGAGCCCCGAGACGATTAGAGAAGTATCCCCAGAGGCGCCTGGCAATTGGCACGGTGACTGTCCAATCCTGAGTGCACAGGGGCGAGTCCCTGGGTTCCCCGTTGTAACTCGATAGGACCCGGCCACAACATGAGAAAAACCAAAAGATTATCCCCTGCAAGCGGGGTGAGGACCTCGTCTGCTCTGGCGTCTCTGGGGAAAAGACCTCTTCTCTCTTGGACCTCCAGAGTGTCGTTCACCACCTTGTTGTGACCCAAGAAGTTTCTCGCGCTGCCCGTCCTCACTCGAGGGCAACATTGAGGGTCCCGCCATGAATGTAAAGGAGCCCCAGTATCCCTGCAGAGCTCCAGATGAGTGTCCCTTTCCTGCTCTGTCGGGAAAGGGTTCCCAGCACTTCCCTCCCATCCCAACAGGAGACACTCGAACCAGGACAGTCGGGAGTAGCATCACGGTTCTTGCCACCATTCCCCAAGTCCCCCAAATGCCTCCTTCATTTCAGATGAACCTGACTGCCCAGCACTGCGTCGACTGTCACCCTCAGGTTCGAAGCCTGATACACTGGCACGAGTGACAGCCCTGGGTAGTACCTCGAGGACAAGTCACAGATCCCTGTGTCCACTCGACGGGGACCCTTACATAGCTGCTGAAGCTGAAGAGGCAAGCGGCAGTGCACATCTCCAGGCTACACGAGGCATGACTCCCCTGTGGGGGCTCCATGGGAACCCCAAATTTATGTCAACATTGGCGAGGATAGCTCAGGTATCAGCTTCAGCACAAGTCTAGGACTGAGGACCCGGCGATGACTGGGGAGGAATCCCCAAAGGCTCATGTCAACTGGAGTGAAGACTGGCCTCTCTAATGCCACAGGGGTGGGTCCAGTGGCTCCTCGTCTTAATTCGAGAAACCTCGCCGCAACTCGAGAAAAACCAGAAACTTCTCCCTTGCAAGCGGGGTGAGGCCCTTATCTGCTGTGGCGTCTCTGTGGAAATCACCCCTTTCCTCTTGGATATCGAATGGCTCCTTCATCCCATTGCTGTGACCCAAGAAGTTCATTGCCCCACACGTCTCAATTCGAGAGGACCCCCAAGGGACCCGCTGCGACTCAAGAGGAGCCCCATTTGCCCCTGCTAAGCTCCAGATGATGGTACCTTCTCCTTCTCCTTACGGAAAGGTTTCCTGGGTCTTCCCTCGCATTCCAAGAGGAGGTGCTCCCACCAGGAAAGTCGGAAGGAGCATCAGGGTTTGGTCCACCATTCCCCAAGGCCCCNGCCCCATTTGCCCCTGCTAAGCTCCAGATGATGGTACCTTCTCCTTCTCCTTACGGAAAGGTTTCCTGGGTCTTCCCTCGCATTCCAAGAGGAGGTGCTCCCACCAGGAAAGTCGGAAGGAGCATCAGGGTTTGGTCCACCATTCCCCAAGGCCCCCAAATGCCTTGTCCACTATAGATGAACCTGACTGATCTGCACTTCCTTGACCATCACCCCAAGGCTGGACGCCTTACACACTGGCACGTGTGACAGCCCAGGGTAGGACCTCTAGGGCAAGCCACAGATCCCTGTGTCCGCTGGAAATGGAGCTTGCCACTACTGCTGCTGCTGGTCAGGTACATTGCCCTGCACGTGTCCAGGCGAGACGAGGCCTGTCTCCTAATTGGGGGCCTTAGGGGTACCCCAAACCTAGGTCAGGACGGTCGAGGAAAGCTCAGGCTCTGGCCTCATCACCAGTTGAGGACTGAGCACCCTGAGACGATTGGGGAGGAATTCCCAGTGGCCCCTGGCACCTGGTACGGAGACTGGCCTCTCCTGAGGCCACAGGGGCGAGTCCCTGTGGTCCTCCTCTAAACTCGAGAAGAATCCACCACAACTTGAGATAAACCAAATGATTCTCCCCTGCAAGAGTGTGAGGACTTGTCCGCTGTGGTGTCTCAGGGAAAATCACCCCTTCTCCCTTGGACCTCAAATGGGTCATTCACCTTCTTGCTGTGACCCAAGAAGTTTCACGCCCCATCGTCCACACTCGAGAGGAACCCCGAGGGTCCCGCCAAGAATGAAATGGAGCCCCGTTATCCCCTGCTGATCTCCAGATGAGGGTCCCTTTCCTGCTCTGTCGGGAAAGGGTTCCCAGTGCTCCCCTAACATCCAAACAGGAGGCACTCGATCCAGGAGCGTCAGGAGGAGTATCCGGGGTCTTGCCACAATTCCAAAGACCGCCAAATATCTCGTTCACTCCAGATGTACATGACTGCCCTGCACTGCGTCGAGTGTCACCCTGAGGCTCAAAGCCTGACACTGGCTCAGGTGAAAGCCCTGGGTCGTACCTCGAGATCAAGTCACAAATCCCTGTGTTCACTCGACCCCGAGACTTACACAGCCGCTGCAGATGCAAAAGTAAGCGGCAGTGCACAACTCCAGGGGACATGAGGCCTGCATTCCCTGTGGGGGCTCCATGGGAACCCCAAGATTTATATCAGCATGGGCAACGAAAGCTCAGGTACCGCCTTTAGCACCAGACGAGGACTGAGGACGCAGCGATGACTGGAAAGAAAACCCCAAAGACGCGTGCAACTGCAGGGAGACTGGTTTCTCCTGAGGTCACAGGGGCGGATCCATGGGCTCCACGTCATAACTCGAGAAACCCCACCGCAACTCGAGAAAAACCAGAAGCTTCACCCTTGCGAGCTTGGTGAGGCCTTTATCCACTGCGGCGACTCGGAGGAAATTACCCCCTCCCTCTTGGACCTCAATGGGCTCTGCACCCGCTTGCTGTGACCCAAGAAGTTGCCCGCCCCAACCTTCTCAACTCCAGAGGAATGCCAGGGGACCCACTGAGACTCAAGAGGAGCCCCATTTGCCCCTGCTAGGCTCCAGATGATGGTTCCGTTTTCTGCTCCGTAGGGAAAGGTTTCCTGGGTCTTCCCTCGCATTCCAAGAGGAGGTGCTCCCACCAGGAAAGTCGGAAGGAGCATCAGGGTTTGGGCCACAATTCCCCAAGGCCCCCAAATGCCTTGTCCACTGTAGATTAACCTGACTGATCTGAACTTCCTTGACCATCACCCCAAGGCTCGACGCCTTACACACTGGCACGTGTGACAGCCCAGGGTAGGACCTCGAGAACAAGCCACAGATCCCTGTGTCTGCTCGACATGGAGCGCGCCGCTGCTGCTGCAGCTGCTCAGGCAAGTTGCCATGCACGTGTCCAGGCGAGACGAGGACTGTCTCCTAAGTGGGGGCCTCAGGGGTACCCCTATACCTAGGTCAGGACGGTCCAGGAAAGCTCAGGCTCCAGCCTCATCACCAGTCTAGGACTGAGCACCCTGAGACCATTGGGGAGAAATCCTCAGAAGTGACTGGCAACTGGCACGCAGACTATCCTCTCCTGAGGCCACAGGGGCCCGTCCCTGGGCTCCCCGTCATTACTCGTGAAACCCCGCCACAACTCGAGAAACACCAGAAGCTTCTCCCTTACAAGCCAGGTGAGGCCCTTATCCCATCCGGCATCTCGTGGGAAATCACCCCTTCCCTCTTGGACCTCGAAGGGCTCCTTCACTCCCTTGCTGTGACACAAGGAGTTCCCGGCCACAACGGTCGCACCCAAGACGAACCCCAATGGACCCTCTGCGACTCAAGAGGAGCCCAGTTTTCCCCTGCTAAGATCTAGATGATAGTCCCTTTTCCTGCTCCTTAGTATAAGGTGTCCTGGGGTTTCCGTTGCATCCCCAAAGGAGGTGCTCGCAGTAGGAAAGTCGAAAGGAGCATCTGGGGTTCGGCCACCATTCTACAAGACCCCCAAATGCCTTGTCCACTGCAGATGAACCTGTCTGCCCTGCACTGCCTTGACTGTCACCCCGAGGCTAGACGCCCAAAAACACCTGCACGTGTGACAGCATTTTGGGCCTCGAGGGCAAGCCACAGATCTCTGTGTCCACTCGACATGGAGCCTGACACTGCTGCTGCAGCTGGTCAGGCAAGTAGCAGTGCACGTTTCCAGGCGAGACAAGGCCTGTACCCCCTACGTGGGGCCCTCAGTGGTACCGCAAGACGTAGGTCAGGACGGTGGATAAAAGCTCAGGCTCCGGCCTCATCACCAGTCGAGGACTGAGCACCCTGAGATGATTGGGGAGGAATTCCCAGAGGCGACTGTCAACTGGCACGGAGACTGGCCTCTCCTGAGGCCACAGGGCTGAGTCCCTGGTGTCCCCGTCGAAACTGGAGAGGACCCCGCTAAACCTTGAGAAAAACCAAAATATTTTCCCCTGCAAGCGGGGTGAGGACCTTATCCGCTGTGGCATCTCTGGTGAAATCACCCCTCCTCTCTTGGACTTCAAAAGAGTTGTTAACCTTCTTGCTGTGAGCCAAAAAGTTCCACGCCCCACCCGTCCCCACTCGAGAGCAACCCTGAGGGTCCCGCCAAGAATGAAATAGAGCCCTGTTATCCCCTGCTGAGCTCCAATTGAGGGTCCCTTTCCTGCTCTGTCGGGAAACGGTTCCCAGCGCTCTGCTCACATCTCAAAAGGAGACACTAGAACCAGGAGAGTCAGGAGGAGCATCAGGGGTCTTGCCACCATTCCAGAGACCGCCAAATACCTCGTTCACTCCAGATGAACCTGACCGCCCTGCACTGTGCCGACTGTGACGCTGAGGCTCGAAGCCTGACACACAGGTACCTGTGACAGCCCTGGGTAGTACCTCGATGTCCAGTCACAGATTCCTGTATCTACTCAACGGGGAGCATTACACTCCTGCAGCACCTGCAGAGGCAAGGGGCAGTGCACGAATCCAGGCCAAATGAGGCCTGACTCTCCTGTGTGGGCTCCATGGGAACCTAAGATTTATGTCAGCATGGGCGAGAAAAGCTTAGGTACTGGCTTCAGTACCAGATGACCACTGAGGATCCAGCGATGGCAGGGGAGGTATCCCCTAAGGCGCATGACAACTGGCACGAAGACTGGCCGCTCTTGAGGCCACAGGGTCAGGTCCATGGTCTACCCATCGTAACTCGAGAAACCTCACCCCAACTTGAGAAAAACCAGAAGCTTCTCCCTTGCAAGCGAGGTGAGGCCCTTATCCCCTGTGGCATCTCGTGTGAAATCACCCATTCCCTTTGGACCTCGAAGGGCTCCTTCACTCCCTTGCTGTGACACAAGGAATTCCCGGCCATAACCGTCGCACGCAAGAGGAACCCAAATGGACCCTCTGCGAATCAAGAGGAGCCCCGTTTGCCCTTGCTAAAGTCCACATGACGGTCTCTTTTCCTGCTCCTTAGGGAAAGGTTTCCTGGGGCTTTCCTCGCATCCCAAGAGGAGGTGCTCCAACCAGGAAATTAGGGAGGAGCATAAGGGGTTGGGCCACCATCTCCCAAGAGCTCCAAATGCCTTGACAACTGCAGATGAATCTGACTGTCTTGCACTGCCTTGACTGTCACATAGAGGCTCGTCGTGCGACACACTGGCACGTCTGACAGCCTTGGGTAGTACCTCGAATGCAACCTCAGATCCCTGTGTCCACTCGACATGGAGCCTGACACTGCTGCTGCAGCTGTTCAGGCAAGAAGCCGTGCATGTGTCCAGGTGATACCAGGCCTGTCTCCACTGTGGGGGCCTCAGGGGTACCCCAAGACCTAGGTCAGTACTGTTGAGGAAAGCTCAAGCTCCAGCCTCAGCACAAGTCGAGGACTGAGCACCCTGAGACGACTGGGGAGGAATCCTCAGAGACGCCTGTCTACTGGCACGGAGACTGGCCTCTCCTGAGGCCAGAGGGGAGATTCCCTGTTGTCCCTGTTGTAACTCGAGAGGACTCCACCACAAATTGAGAAAAACCAAAAGATTCTCCCCTGCAAGTGGGATGAGGACCTTGTCTGCTATGGCATCTCGGGGGAAATCACCTCATCTCCCTTGGACCTCAAAAGAGTCTTTCACCTTCTTGCTGTGACCCAAGAAGTTCCCTGCCCCACCTGTCCACACGTCAGGGGAAAACTGAGGGTCCCGCCATGAATGACAAGGAGCCCCGTTCCAGATGAGTTTCCATTTCCTGCTCTGTTGGGAAAGGGTTCCCAGTGCTTCCTTCACATCCCAACAGGACACACTCGCACCAGGACTGTTGGGAGGAGCATCAGTGTTCTTGCCACCATTCTGCAAGACCCCCAAATACCTCATTAAAGCCAGATGAACCTGACTGCCCTGCACTGCATCGACTTTAACCCCAAGGCTCGATGCCTGAAATACTGGCACGTGTGACAGCCCTGGGTAATACCTCCTGGTCAAGTCACAGATCGCTGTGTCCACTCTACAGGGAGTCTTACACTGGTTCTGCAGATGCAGAGGCAAGCGATAGTGTACTTCTCCAGGCGAGACGAGGCCTGTCTTCCCTGTGGGGGCTCCATGGGTACCCCAAGATTTATGTCAGCATGGGCGAGGAAAGCTCAGGTACCTGCAGAGGGTCCCGCCATGAATGACAAGGAGCCCCGTTCCAGATGAGTTTCCATTTCCTGCTCTGTTGGGAAAGGGTTCCCAGCGCTTCCCTCACATCCCAACAGGACACACTCGCACCAGGACTATCGGGAGGAGCATCAGTGTTCTTGCCACCATTCTGCAAGACCCCCAAATACCTCGTTAAACCCAGATGAATCTGACTGCCCTGCACTACGTCGACTTTAACCCCAAGGCTCGATGCCTGAAACACTGGCACGTGTGACAGCCCTGGGTAATACCTCCTGGTCAAGTCACAGATCGCTGTGTCCACTCGACAGGGAGTCTTACACTGGTTCTGCAGATGCAGAGGCAAGCAGTAGTGTACTTCTCCAGGCGAGACGAGGCCTGTCTTCCCTGTGAGGGCTCCATGGGTACCCCAAGATATATGTCAGCATGGGCGAGGAAAGCTCAGGTACCTGCTTCAGCACCAGACGAGGACTGTGGACCTGGCGATGACTGGGGAGGAATCCCCAAAGGCGCATGGCAACTGTCACGGAGACTGGCCTCTCCTCAGGCCACAGGGGCGGCTAAATGGGCTCCCCGTCTTAACTCAAAAAACTCCGTCACAACTCAAGAAAAACCTGAAGCTTCTCCCTTGGAAGCGGGGTGAGGCCATTATCTGCTGTGGCGTCTCGGAGGAAATCAACCCTTCCCTCTTGGACCTTGAAGCGCTCCTTCACCGCCTTGCTGTGACCCAAGGAGTTCCTCACACCACCCGTCTCAACTCGAGAGGAACCCCAAGGGATCCGCTGCAGCTCAACACAGCCCCGTTTGCAACCGCTAAGCTCCAGATGATTGTCCATTATCCTGCTCCTTAGGGAAAGGTTTCCTGGGGCTTCCCTCGCATCTCAAGAGGAGGTGCTAACATCAGGAAAGTCGGGGGGAGTATCAGGTACTGGGCCACCATACCTTAAGACCCCCAAATGCTTTGTCCACTTCAGATGAACCTGACTGCCATGCACTGCCTTGACTGTCACCCCGAGGCTAGACGCCCGACCCAATGGCACGTGTGACAGGCCTGAGTAGTACCTCGAGGGCAAGCCACAGATCCCTGTGTCCGCTCGACATGAAGCCTGTCACTGCTGCTGAAGTTGGTCAGGCAAGTAGTCGTGCAGGTGTACAGGCTAGACGAGGCCTATTTTGTCTTCAGGGGACTCAGTGGTACCGCAAGACCTAGGTCAGGATGGTCGAGGAAAGCTCAGGCTCCGGCCTCAGCACAAGTCGAGGACTGAGAACCCTGAGACGATTGTGGAGTATCCCCAGACGTGCCTAGGTACTGGCACGGAGACTGGCCTCTCCTGAGGCCAGAGGGGCGAGTACCTGGTGTCCCCATCATAACTCGAGAGGACCCTGCCACAACTTGTGAAAAACCAAAAATTCTGTCCAAGCGGGGTGAGGACCATGTCCGCTGTGGCTTCTCGCGTGAAATCACACCTTATCTATTAGACCTCAAAAGGGTCGTCCACCTTCTTGCTATGACCAAAGAAGTTCCCTACCCCACCCGTCTCAACTGGAGAGTAACCCCAAGGGACCCGGTGCGAGTCATGAGGAGCACCGTTTGCCCCTGCTAAGCTCCAGAAAATGGTCCCTTTACCTGCTCCTTAGGGAAATGTTATCTGGGGCTTCCCTCGCATCCCAAGAGGAGGTGCTTGCACCAGGAATATCGGGAGGAGCGTCAGGGGTTGGGCCACCATTCCCCAAGACCCCCAAATGCATTGTCCACTGCAGAAAAACCTGACTGCAATGCACTGCCTTGACTGTCACCCTGAGGCTAGAAGCCTGACATACTGGCACATGTGACAGCCCCGGGTGTTACCTCGAGTGCAAGCCACAGATCACTGTGTCTGCTCAACATGGAGCCTGACAGTACTGCTGCAGCTGGTGAGGCAAATACCCGTGCACATGTCCCGGCGAGATGAGGACTGTCTTCTCTGTGGGGGCCTCAGGGATTACCCCAAGACCTAGGTCAGGACGGTCGAGGGAAGCTCAGCCTCTGGCCTCAGCACAAGTCGAGATTGGAGCACCCTGAGACGATTGGTGAGGAATCCCTAGAGGCGACTTGCAACTGGCACGGAGACCTGCCTCTCCTGAGGCCACAGAGGCAGCTCCATGGGCTCCCCATTGTAACTCGAGAACCCCGTTGCAACTCGAGAAAAACCAGAAGCTTCTCCCTTGCAAGCGAGGTGAGGACCTTATCTGCTGCAGCATCTCGGGGGAAATCACCCCTTCCCTGGTGGACCTCGAAGGGCTTTTTCACCCCCTTGGTGTGACACAAGGAGTTCCCCGCCCCTAACGACTCAACGTGAGACGAGCCCAAAGAGACCCGCTGCAACTCAAGAAGAGCCCCGTTTGCCCCTGTTAAGCTCCAGATGATGGTCCCTTTTCCTTCTCCTTAGGGAAATGTTATCTGGGGCTTCCCTCGCATCCCAAGAGGAGGTGCTCGCACCATGAAAGTCGGGAGGAGCATCAGGGGTTGGGCCACCATTCCCCAAGAACCCCAGTGCCTTGTCCACTGCAGATGAACCTGACTGCCCTGCACTGCCTTGACTGTCACCCCAAGGCTCAAAACCCGACACACTGGCAGGAGTGACAGCACATTGGACCTCGAGGACAAGCCATAGATCCCTGTGTCCGCTCGACATGGAGCCTGTCACTCCTGCTGCAGCTGGTCAGCAAGTAGCCGTGCACGTGTCCTGGAGAGTCGAGGCCTGACTCCCCTGTGGGGGCTCCATGGGAACACCAAGACCAAGGTCTGGAAAGTCTAGGAAAGCTCAGGCTCCTGCCTCAACACAATTGGAGGACTGAGCACTCTGAGATGATTGGTGAGGAATCCCCAGAGGCGCCTGGCAATTGGCACTAAGACTAGCCTCTCCTGAGGCCATAGGGGCGAGTCCCTGTATTCCCCTTCGTAACGTGAGAGGAACCAGCCATAACTTGAGAAAAATCAAATGATTCTCCCTGCAAGCGGGTTGAGGACCCTGTCCGTGCTTGTGTCTTGGGGGAAATCACACCTTCTCTCCTGGACCTCAAAAGGTCGTTCATCTTCTAGCTGTGACCCAAGAAGTTCCCCGCCGAACCGTCCCCACTCAAGAGGAACCCCGAGGGACCCGCCAAGAATGAAAAGGAGCCCCGTTATCCCCTGCTGAGCTCCAGTTGAGGGTCCCTTTCCTGCTTTGTCCCGAAAAGTTTCCCAGCGCTACCGTCACATACCAACAGGAGACACTCGCACCAAGACAGTCCAGAGGAGCATCACTGTTCTTGAACCATTCCCCAAGACCCCCAAATACTCGTTCACGCCCGAAGAACCTGACTGCCCTGCACTCCGTAGACTGTCACCCCGAGGCTCGAAGCCTGACACACTGGCACGTGTGACAGCCCTGGGTAATACCTCGAGTTCAAGTCATAGATCCCTGTGTCCACTCGACGGGGAGCCTTACACTGCTGTTGCAGCTTTGGAGGCAATCGGCAGTGCACGTCTCCAGGCGATAAGAGGCCGGGCTCCCCTGTGGGGGCTCAGCGGGTACCCCAAGATTTATGTAGGCATGGGCGAGGAAAGCTTAGGTACCGGCTTCAGCACCAGACGAGGACTGAAGACCCGGCTATGTCTGGGGAGGAATCCCCAAAGGCACATGGCAACTGGCAGGGAGACTGGCCTCTCCTGAGGCCACAGGGGCGGGTCCATGGGCTCCACGTCATAACTCGAGGAACCCCACCCCACCTCGAAAAAAACCAGAAGCTTCTCCCTTGCAAGCAGGGTGAAGCCCTTATTCGCTGGGTCGTTTCGGGGGAAATCACCGATTCCATCTTGGACTGGGAAGGGCTCCTTCACTCCCTTGCTGTGACCCAAGAAGTTACCCACCCTACACCTCTCTACCCGGGAGGAACACCAAGGGACCCGCTGTGACTCAAGAGGAGCCCCGTTTGCCCCTGCTAATCTCCAGATGATGGTCCCTTTCACTGCTCCTTAGGGAAAGGTTTCTTGGGGCTTCCCTCACATCCCAATACGAGGTGCTCACACCAGGAAATTCTGGAGGAGCATCAGGGTTTGAGCCATCATTCCCCAAGACCCCCAAATGCTTTGTCCACTGCAGATGAACCTGACTGCCCTGCACTGCCTTGACTGTCATGGCGAGGCTCAACCCCTGACACACTGGAACGTGTGACAGCACATTGGACCTCGAAGTCAAGCCAGAGATCCCTGTGTCCGCTCGACATGGAGCCTGACAATGCTGCTGCAGCTGGTTAGGCAATTAGCCGTGTACGTGTCCAGGCGAGACGAGGCCTGTCTCCTCTGTGGGAGCCTCAGGGGTACCCTAAGACCTAGGTCAGGATGATCGAGGAAAGCTCAGGCTCCAGCCTCAGCACAAGTCGAGGACTGAGCACTGAGACGATTAGGGAAGTATCCCCAGAGGCGCCTGGCAGTTGCACGGAGACTGTCCAATCCTGAGGCCACAGGGGCGAGTCCCTGGGTTCCCTATTTTAACTCAAGTGGACCCCACCAAAACTTGAGAAAAACCAATAGATTCTCCCCTGCAAGCGGGGTGAGGACCTTGTCCGCTGTGGCTTTTCGGGGGAAATCACCTCTTCTCCATTGGACCTCAAAAGTGTCGTTAACCTTCTTGGTGTGACCCAAGAAGTTTCCCACGCCGCCCGTTCCCACTCGAGGGGAACACCGAGGGTCCTGCGATGAATGAAAATTAGCCCCGATATCCGTGCTGAGCTCCAGATGAGGGTGCCTTTGCTGCTCTGTCGGGATAGGGTTCCTAGCGCTCCCCTCACATCCCAACAGGAGACACTCGAACCAGGACTGTCAGGAGGAGCATCAAGGGTCTTGCCACCATTCCACAAGACCACCAAATACCTCGTTCACTCCAGATGAACCTGACTACCCTGCACTGCGTCGACTGTCACCCCGAGGCTCCAAGCCTGACACACTGACACGTGTGACAGCCCTGGGTAGTGCCTCGAGGTCAAGTCACAGATCCCTGTGCCCAGTCGACTGGTAGCCTTTCACAGCTGCTGCAGCTGCAGAGGAAAGTGCAAGTGTACGTCTCCAGGCAAGACGAGGTCTGACTTTCCTGTGGGGGCTCCATGAGAACCCCAAGACTTATGTCAGCATGGGCGAGGAAACCTCAGGTACCGGCTTCAGCACCATACGAGGACTGAGAACTCGCCGATGACTGGGGAGGAATCCACAAAGACGCATGGCAACTGGCAAGGAGACAGGCCTTTCCTGAAGCCACAAGGGCGGGTCCATGGGCTACCCGTCGTAACTCGAGAAACCCCACCACAACTCGAGAAATACCAGAGGCTCCTCCCTTGTAACCGGGGTGAGGCCTTTATCCACTGCAGCGTCTCATGGGAAGTCACTCCTTCCCTCTTGGATCTCGAAGGGCTCTTTCACCCTGTTGGTGTGACCCAGGAATTTCCCCGCCCCAACCCTCTAAACTCGAGAGGAACAACAAGGGATCCACTGCGACTCAACAGAGTCCTGTTTGCCCCTATTAGGCTCCAGATGCTCGTCCCTTTTCCTGCCCCTTAGGGAAAGGTTCCTTGGGGCTTCGCTCAAATACCAAGAGGAGGTGCTCGCAACAGGAAAGTCAGGAGGAGCATCAGGGTTTGGATCACCATTACCCAAGACCCCCAAATGCCTAGTCCACTGCAGATGAACTTGACAGCCCCGCACTGCCTTGACTGTCACCCCGAGACTCGACGCACGACACTCTGTCACATGTGACAGCACGTTAGACCTCGAGGGCAAGCCACAGATCCCTCTCTCCTCTCGACATGGAGCCTGAAACTGCTGCTGCAGCTTGTCAGGCAAGTAGCCGTGCACGTGTCCAGGCGAGATGAAGCCTGTCTCCTCTGTCAGAGCCTCAGCGGAACCCCAAGTCATAAGTCAGGACCGTAGAGGAAATCTCACGCTCAGGCCTGAGCAAAAGTCGAAGACTGAGCACGGAGACGATTGGGGAGTAATCCCCAGAGGCTCTTGGAAACTGGAACAGAGACTGGCCTCTCCTGAGGCCACAGGGACGAGTCCCTGGGGTCCCCGTCATAACTCTAGAAGACTCCTCCACAACTTGAGAAGAACCAAAAGATTCTCCCCTGCAAGCGTGTTGAGTACCTTGTCCACTGTGGCATCTTGAGGGAAATCACCCATTCTCTCTTAAAGCACAAGAGGGTCGTTCACATTCTTGCTGTGACCCAGGAGGTTCCCCGCCCCACCCATCCCTACTCGAGAGGAACACCGAGTGTCCCACCAAGAATGAAAAGGAGCCCCGTTATCCCCTGCTGAGCTCCAGATGAGGGTCCCTTTCCTGCTCTGTCGGGAAAGGGTTCCCAGCGCTCCCATCACATACCAACAAGAGACTCTCGAACCGCAACAGTCGGGAGGAGCATCAGGGTTCTTGCCACCATTCCCCAAGACCCCCAAATACCTCGTTCACTCCAAATGAACCTCACGGCCCTGCACTTTGTAGACTGTCACCCCGAGGCTCGAAGCTTGACACACTGGCACGTGTGACATCCCTGGGTAGTACCGCAAGGTCAAATCACAGATCTATTTGTCCACTCGCCTCAGAGCGTTACACTGCTGCTGCAGCTGTGGAGGCAAAAGGCAGTGCATGTCTCCATGCGAGACGAGGCCTGACTCCCCTGTTGGGGCTCCATGGGAACACCAAGATCTATGTCAGCCTGAGCGAGGAAAGCTCAGGAACCGGCTTCAGCACCAAACGATGACTGAGGACCCGGAGATGACTTGGGAGGAATCCCCAAAAGCGCATGGCAACTGGCACGGACACTGGCCTCTCCTGAGGCCACAGGGATGGGTCTATTAGCTCCCAGTCGTAACTCGAGAAACCCCACCGCAACTCGAGAAAAACCAGAAGCTTCTCACTTGCAAGCGGGCTGAGGCCCTTATCTGCTACGGCGTCTCGGGGGAAATCACCCCTTCTCTCTTGGAGAGCTAAGGGCTACTTCACCCCCTTGCTGTGACAAAAGGAGTTCCCTGCCCCTGCTGTCTCAACGCGAGATGAACCCAAAGGACCCGCTGAGACTCAAGAGGAGCCCCGTTTGCCCCTGCTAAGCTCAGATGATGCTCCCTTTTCCTGATCCTTAGGGAAAGGTTTCCTGAGGCTTCCCTCGCATCCCCAGAGGAGGTGCTCCCACTAGCAAAGTTGGGAGGCGCATCTGGGGTGGGCCACCATTCCCCAAGACCCCCAAATGCCTTGTCCACTGCAGATGAACCTGACTGCCCTGCACTGCCTTGACCGTCACCCCTAGGCTCGACCACCGACACACTGGCACATGTGACAGCCATTTGGACCTCGATGGCAAGGCACAGATTCCTGTGTCCACTTGACATGGAGCCTGACACTGCTACTGCAGCTGGTCAAGAATGTAGCCTTGCACGTGTCCAGGTGAGATGAGGCCTGTCTCCTCTGTGGGTGCCTCAGGGGTACCCCAAGACCTAGGAGAGGACCGTCGAGCAAAGCTTAGGCTCAGGCCTCAGCACACGTCGAGGACTGAACACTCAGAGACGATTGGGGAGGAATCCCCAGTGACGCCTGACATCTGGCACGGAGACTGGCCTCTCCTGAGGCCACAGGGTCTAGACCATTGGTTCCTCGTCATACTCGATAGGACCCCACCATAACTTGAGAAAAATCTAAATATTCTCCCATGCAAGCGGAGTGAGGACCTTGTCTGCTGTGGCGTCTCGGGGGAAATCACCCCTTCTCTCCTGGACCTCAAAAGTGAATTTCACCTTCTTGCTGTGACCCAAGAAGTTCCCCACACCACCCGTCCCTACTGGAGAGGAACACCGAGGGTACCACCAAGAATGAAAAGGAGCCCCGTTATCCCCTGCTGAGCTCCAGATGAGGGTCCCTTTCCTGTTCTGTCGGGAATGGGATCCCAGCTCTCCCCTCACATCCCAACAGGTGACACTCTCACCAGGACAGTTCGGAGGAGAATCAGGTGTCTTGCCACCATTCCCCAAGACCCCCAAATACCTCGTTGACTCCAGATAAACCTGGCTGCCCTGCACATCGTCGACTGTCACCTCGAGGCTTGAAGCCTGACACAGTGGCACGTGTGACAGCCCTGGGTAGTACATCGAGGTCAAGTCACAGATCGCTGTGTCCACTCGATGGGGAGCCTTACACTGCTGTGCAGCTGCTGAGGCAAGCGGCAGTGCACGTCTCCAGGCGAGATGAGGCCTGACTCCCCTGTAGGGGCTCCATGGGAACTCCAAGATTTATGTCAGCATGTGCAGAAAGCTCCGGTACCGGCTTCAGCACAAGATGACTGAGGACCCGACGATGACTGGGGAGGAATCCCCAAAGGCGCATGGCAACTGGCACAGAGACTGCCCTCTACTGAGGCCACAAGGGCAGGTCCATGCGCTCCCTGTCGTAAATCAAGAAACCCCGCTGCACCTCGGGAAAAACCAGAAGCTTCTCCTTTGCAAGCGGTGTGAGGCCCTTATCTGCTGTGGCATCTCAGGAGAAATCATCCCTTCTGTCTTGGATCTCATCAGGCTCCTTAACCCCCTTGCTATGACCCAAGAAGTTCCCCATACTACCAGTATCAACTCGAGAGGAACCCCAAGGGAACGGCTGCAACTCAAGAGGAGCCCCGTTTGCCACTGCTAAGCTCCAGATGATGGTCCCATTTACTGCTCCTTAGTTTAAGGTTCCATGGGGCTTCCCTCGCATCCCAAAAGGAGGTTATCACACTAAGAAAGTTGGGAGGAGCATCTGGGTTTCGGCACCATTCTCCAAGACCCCCAAAAGCCTTGTCCACTGCAGATGAACCTGTCTGCCCTGCACTGCCTTGATTGTCACCTCGAGGCTCGACGCCGGACACACTGGCACATGTGACAGCACTTTGGGCCTTGAGGGCAAGCCACAGATCCCTGTGTCCGCTCGACATGGATCCTACCACTGCTGCTGCAGCTGGTCAGGTATGTAGCTGTGCACGTGTCCAGGCGAGACGAGGCCTGTCTCCTAAGTGGGGGCCCCAGGGGTACCCCAAGGCATAGGTCAGGACGGTCGAGGAAAGCTCAGCCTCTGGCCTCAGCACAAGTCGAGGACTGAGCATCCTGAGATGACTGGGGAGGAATCCCCAGAGGAGCCTTCCACTGGGAAGGAGGCTGTCTTCTCCTGAGGCCACAGGCACAAGAGCCTGGGTTCCTCGTCATAATTCGAGTGGACACCACTACAATTTGAGAAAAACCAAAGATTCTGCCCTGCAAGAGGAGTGAGGACCTTGTCCACTCTGGCGTCTCAGGGGAAATCACACATTCTCAATTTGACCTCAAAACGATCGTTCACCTGCTTGCTGTGACCCAAGAAGTTCCCCGCCCCACCCGTCACTACTCGAGAGGAACGCTGAGGATCCCGCCAAGAAGGAAAATGAGCCCCGTTATACCTGTTGAGCTCCAGATGAGGGTTCCTTTCCTGCTCTGTCGGGAAAGGGCTCCCAGCCCTCCCCCCCAACATCCCAACAGGAAACACTGGCACCAGTACAGACGGGAGGAGCATCAGCGGTATTGCCACCGTTCCCCAAACCCACAAATACCTCGTTGACCCCAGATGAACTTGACTGCCCTGCACTGCGTCGGCTGTCTCCCCAAGGCTCCAATCCTGACACCCTGGCACATCCCTGGTCAGTACCTCGAGGTCAAGTCACAGATCACTGGTTCCACCTGATGGGGTGCCTTACACTGCTGCTGTAGCTGCGGAGGCAAGCGGCAGTGCATGTGTCCAGGCGAGACGAGGCCTGATCCCCTGTGGGGGCTCCAGGGGAACACCAAATTCTAGGTCAGGACGGTCGAGAAAGCTCAGACTCCTGCCTCAGCACAATTCGAGGACTGAGCATTCTGAGACGATTGGGGAGGAGTCCCCAGAGGCGCTTGGCAACTGGCACGGAGACTGGCCTCTCCTGAGGCCACAGGGGTGGGTCCATGAGGTCCCCATCTTAACTCGAGAAACCCCACAGCAACTCGAGAAAACCAGAAGGTTCTCCCATTTAAGTGGGGTGAGGCCCTTATCCCCTGCAGTGTCTCGGTGTAAAACACCCCTTTCCTCTTTTACCTCGAAGGGCTCCTTCACCGCCTTACTGTGATGCAAGAAGTTCCCCGCCCCACACGTCACAACCCAAGAGGAACCACAAGAGACCCTCTGCGATTCAAGAGGAGCCCCGTTTGCCCCTGCTAAACTCCTGATGTTGGTCCCTTTACCTGCTCCTTAGGAAAAGATTTCCTGGGGCTTCCCTCACAACCCAAGAGGAGGTGCTCGCACCAGGAATGTCGGGAGGAGCATCAGGGTTTGGGCCACCATTTCCCAAGTCCCGCAAATGCCTTGTCCACTGCAGATGAACCTGACTGCCCTGCACTGCATTGACTGTCACCTTGAGGCTAGAAACCGATACACTGGCACGTGTGACAGCACTTTGGACCTCGAGGGCAAGGCACAGATCCCTGTGTCCGCTCTACATGGAGCCTCCCACTGCTACTGCAGTGGTCAGGCAAGAAGCCATGCACATATCCAGGGGAGACGAGGCCTGTCTCCTCTGTGGAGGCCTCAGGGGAACCCCAAGACCTATGTCAGGAAGGTCGAGGCAAGCTCAGGGTCTGTCCTCAGTACATTTCAAGGACTGAGTACCCTGAGACGTTTGGGGAGGAATCCTCGGAGTTGCCTGTCAACTGGCACGGACACTGGCCTCTCCTGAGGCCACAGGTGTGAGTCCCTGTGGTCCCCGTCGTACCTCGAGAGGACCCAGCAACAACTTGAGAAAAACTAAAAGATACTGCCTGCAAGCGGGTTGAGTTCCTTGTCCAGTGTGGCGTCCCCGGGGAAATCACCCCTTCTCTCTTGGATCTCAAAAGGGTCGTTCACCTTCTTGCTGTGACCCAAGAAGTTCCCCGCCCCACCCGACCCCACTCTAGAGGAACTCTGAGGTTCCCACCAAGAATGAAAAGGAACCCCGTTATCCCCTGCTTAGCTCCAGATGTGGGTCCCTTTCCTGGTCGGTAGTGAAAGGGTTCCAGAATCCCCTCACATTCCAACTGGAGACACTCGCTCCTGGACAGTCGGGAGGAGTATCAGGGGTCTTGCCACAGTTCCTCAAGACCCCCAAATACCTCGTTCACTCCTGATTTACCAGACTGCCCTGCACTACGTCGACTGTCACCTCGAGGCTAGAAGCCTGACACAGTGGCACATGTGACAACACTGGGTAGTACCTCGAGGTCAAGTCACAGATCCCTGTGTCCACTCGACGGGGAGCCTTACACTCTGCTGCAGCTCCGGAGGCAAGCGGAAGTGCACGACTCCAGGCTAGACGAGGCCTGACTCCCCTGTGGGTGCTCCATGGGAAGCCCACGATTTATGTCAGCATGGGCGATGAAAGCTCAGGTACCGGCTTCAGCAAAAGACGAGAACTGAGGACCCGGCCATGACTGGGGAGGAATCCTCAAAGGCCCATGGCAAGTGGCACGGAGACTGGCCTCTTCTGAGGCCACAGGGGCGGGTCCATGGGTTCCCCGTCGTAACTTGAGAAACTCTGCTGCAACTCTAGAAACACCAGAAGCTTCCCCTTGCAAGCGGGGAGAGGTCCTTATCTGCTTCGGCGACTCCGGGGAAATAACTCTTCCCTCTGTGACCTCGAAGGGCTTCCTCACCCCCTTGATGTGACCCAAGAAGTTCCCCGCCACACCCGTCTCAACCCGAGAGGAACCCCAAGCGATCCGCTGAGAGTCAAGAGGAGCCCCGTTTGCCCTACTAAGCTCCAGATGATGGTCCCTTTTCCTGCCCCGCAGGGAAAGGTTACCCGGGGATTTCCTCGCATCCCAAGAGGAGATGCTCGCAGCAGGAAAGTCGGGACGACCATCAGGGGTTGGGTCACCATTCCCCAAGAACCCCAAAAGCCTTGTCCACTGCAGATGAACCTAAATGCCCTGCACTGCCTTGACTGTCACCCGAGGCTCGACACCTGAAACACTGACACGTGGGGCAGCCCTGCGTAGTAGCTCTAGGGCAAGCCACAGGTCCCTGTGTCTGCTCGACATGGAGCCTGACACTGCTGCTGCATCTGGTCAGGCAAGAAGCCGTGCACGTGTCCAGGCGAGAAGAGGCCTGTCTCCTGTGTGGGGGCCTCAGGGGTACCCCAAGACCTAGGTCAGGATGGTCAAGGAAACCTCAGTCTCCGGCATCAGTCCAAGTCGAGGACTGAGCACCCTGAGACGATTGGGGAGGAATTCCCAGAGGCGCCTGGAAACTGGCACAGAGAGTGGCCTCTCCTGAGGCCACAGGGGCGAGTTCCTGGGGTCCCCATCCTAACTCTAAAGGACTCTGCCACACTTGAGAAAAACCAAAATATTCTCATCTTCCCGCGGGGTGAGACCCTTTCCAATGTGGTGTATCATGGGAAATCACGCCTTCTGTCTTTGACCTCAAAAGGATCATTCACCTTGCTGTGACCCAAGAAGTTCCCTGCTCCACCCGTCCCCATATGAGAGGAACAACGAGGGTCCCGACAAGAGTGAAAAGGATCCCCGTTATCCCGTGCTGTGTTCCAAATGAGGGTCCCTTTCCTGCTCTGTAGGGAAAGGATTCCCAGCACTCCCCTCACAAATCGAACAGGAGACACTCGCAACAGGGCAGTCCAGGGGAGCGTCAGGCATCTTGCCACCATTCCCCAAGACCCCCAAATACTTCGTTCACTCCAGATGAACCTGACTGCCCTGCACTGCGTCGACTGTCACCCCGAGGATCGAAAACTTACACACTGGCACGTGTGACAGCCCTGGGTAGTACCTCGAGATCAACTCACAGATCCCTGTGTCCACTCGATGAGGAGCCTTACATTGCTGTTGCAGCTGCGGAGGCAAGAGGCAGTGCACGTCTCCAGGCGAGACGAGGCCTGACTCCCCTGTGGGAGCTCCATTCGAACCCCAAGATTTATGTCAGCATGGGCGAGGAAAGCTCAGGTACCGGCATCAGCACCAGACGAGGACTGAGGACTTGGCGATGACTGGGAGGAATCCCCAAGGGCACATGGCAACTGGCACGGAGACTGGCCTCTCCTGAGGCCACAGGGGCGGGTACATTAACTCCCCATCATTACTCGAGAAACCCCGCTGCAACTCGAGAAAAACCAGAAGCTTCTCCCTTGCAAGCGGGGTGAGGCCCTTATCTGCTGCACCGTCTTGGTGGAAATCACCTCTTCCCTCTTGGACCTCGAAGGACTCCTTCACCCCTTGCTGTGACGCAAGATGTTGCCGCCCCTCCCGTCTCAACTTGAGACGAAGCCCAAGGGACCCGTCTCAACTCAAGTGGAGCTCCGTTTGCACCTGCTAGGCTCCAAGATGATTGTCCCTTTTCCCGATCCTTAAGGAAAGGTTTCTGGGGCTTCCCTCGCATTCCAAGGGGAGGTGCTGGCACCAGGAAATTTTGGAGGAGCATCAGGGTTTGGGTCACTATACCCAAGACCCCCAAATTCACTGCAGATGAACCTGACAGCCCTGCACTGCCTTGACTGTCACCCCAAGGCTCAAGCCCGAGACAGTGGCACCTGTGACAGCACTTTGGACCTCGAGGGCAAGCCACAGATTCCTGTATCCACTCGACATGAAGCATGGCAGTGCTACTGCAGCTGGTCAGGCAAGAAGCCGTGCACATTTCACGCGAGATGAGGCCTGTCTCCTCTGTGGAGTCCTCAGGGGAACCCCAAGACCTATGTCAGGACGGTCGAGGAAAACTCAGGGTCTGCCCTCAGAACAATTCGCAAACTGAGCACCTTGAGAGGATTGGGGAGAAATCCCCAGCGGCGCCTGGCAACTGGCACGGAGACTGGCCTCTCCTGACGCCAGAGGGTCGAGTCCCTGAGGTCCCCTTCGTAGCTCGAGAGGACCCCACCACAACTTGAGAAAAATCAAAAGATTCTCCCTGCAAGCGGGGTGAGGACCTTGTTCGCTGTGGCATCTCGGGGGAAATAACCACTCTCTCTTGTGCCTCAAAAGTGTTGATCACCCTCTGGCTGTGACCCAAGAAGTTCTCTGCCCCACCCGTCCCCACTCGAGTGGAACACCGAGGTCCCCGTCAAGAATGAAAAGGAGCCCCGTTATCCCCTGCTGATCTCCAGATGTGGGTCCGTTTCCTGCTCGATAGGGAAAGGGTTGCCAGCGCTCCCCTCACATTCCAACTGGAGACACTTGCACCAGGACAGTCAGGAAGAGCATCAGGGATCTTGCCACAATTACTAAAGACCCTCAAATACCTCGTTCATTCCAGATTAACCTGAGTGCCCTGCACTGCGTCGACTATCACACCGAGGCTTGAAGCCTGACACACTGGCACGTGTTACAGCCCTGGGTAGTACATCGAGATCAAGTCATAGATCCCCGTGTCCACTCGACTGGGAGCCTTACACTGCTGCTGCAGCTGTGGAGGCAAGCGGCAGTGCACGTCTCCAGGCGAGACGAGGCCTGACTCCCCTGTGGGGGCTCCAAGTGAACCTCACGATTTATGTCAGCATGGGCGGGGAAAGCTCAGGTACCGGCTTCAGCACAAGATGAAGACTGAGTACCCGGCCATGACTGGGGAGGAATCCCCAAAAGTGCATGTCAACTGGCAAGGAGACTGGCCTCTCCTGAGGCCACAGGGGAGGGTCCATGGGCTCCCAACCCCAACTCGAGAAAAGCCAGATGCTTCTCCCTTGCAAGCGGGGTGAGGCCCTTATCCACTGCGGCATCTCGAGGTAAATCACCCCTTCCCTCTTGGACTTTTAAGGGCTCCTTCACCCCATTGCTATGACCCAAGAATTTCCAGGCCCCACCCTTCTCAACTCGAGAGGAACCCCAAGGGACCTGCTGCGACTCAAGAGGAGCCCCGTTTGCCCCTGCTAAGCTCTAAATGAAGGTCCCTTTTCCTGGTCCTTAGGGAAAGTTTTCCTGGGTGTTCCCTCGCATCCTAAGAGGAGGTGCTCGCACCAAGAATTTCTGGAGGAGCATCAGCGGTTGGGCCACCATTCCCCAGGACCCCCAAATGCCTGGTCCACTGCAGATGAACCTGATTTCCCTGCACTGCCTTTACTGTCACCCCGAGGCTCGTCATCTGACACACTAGCACGTCTGACAGCCCTGGGTAGTTATTCGAGTGCAAGCCATAGATCCCTGTGTCCGCTCGACATGGAGCCTGACACTGCTGCTGCAGCTGGTCAGGCAAGTAGCCGTGCGTGTGTCCAGGAGAGACCAGGCCTGTCTCCTCGGTGGGGGCCTCAGGGGTACCCCAAGACCTAAGTCAGGTGGGTCAAGGAAAGCACAGGCTCCGGCCTCAGCACAAGTGGAGGACTGAGCACCCTGATACGATTTGGGAGGAATCCGCAAAGCGCCTGGCAACTGGCACGGAGAATGGTCTCTCCTGAGGCCACAGGGCCGAGTCCCTGGGGTCCTCATCATAACTCGATAGGACCCTGCCACAACTTGAGAAAAACCAAAATATTGTCTACTGCAAATGGGGTGAGGACCTTGTCAGCTGAGGCGTCTTGGGGGATATCACCCCTTCTCTCTTGGACCTCAAAAGGGTCGTTCACCTTCTTGTTGTGACCAAAGAAGTTCCCCGTCCCAACCGTCCTCACTCGAGAGGAACACAGAGGGACCCGCCAAGAATGAAAAGGAGCCCCGTTATCCCCTGCTGAGCTCCAGATGAGGGTCCCTTTCTTGCACTGTCGGGAAAGGGTTCCCAGCGCTCCCGTCAAATACCAACAGGCGACACTCGAATCAGGACAGTCAGGAGGCGCATCAGGGGTCTTCCACTATTCCCGAAGAGCCCCAAATACCTCGTTCACACCAGATGATCCTGACTGCCCTGCACTGCGTCAACTGTCACCCCGAGGCTTGAAGCCTGACACTGGAACGTGTGAGAGCCCTGGGTAGCACCTCGAGGTCAAGTCACAGGTCAATGTGTCCACTCGACAGGGAGCCTTACACTGCTACTGTAGCTGCAGAGGTAAGTGGCAGTGCACGTCTCCAGGCGAGACCAGGTCTGACTCCCCTGTGGCGCCTCCATGGGAATCCCTAGATTTATGTCAGCATGGGCGAGGAAAGCTCAGGTACGGGCTTAAGAACCAGACAATGACTGAGGACCCTGCGATGACTGGGGAGGAATCCCAAAGGCGCATGGCAGCTGGCACGGTGACTGGCCTCACCTGAGGCCACAGGGACACTTCATAGGCTTCCCGTCGTAACTTGAGAAACCCGGCAGCAACTCGACAAAAACCAGAAGCTTCTCCCTTGCAAGCGGTGTGAGGCATTATCCGCTCCATCGTCTCAGTGGAAATCACCCCTTCCATCTTGGACCTCGAATGGCTCCTTCAATCACTTCCTTTCACCGAAGGAATTCCCCGCCCCACCCGTCTCAACTCGAGAGGAACCCCACGGGACCCGCTGTGACTCAAGAGGATCCCCGTTTGCCCATGCTAAGCTCCAGATGATGGTCCCTTTTCCTGCTCCTTAGCGAAAGGTTTTCTGGGGCTCCCCTCGCATCCCAGGAGGAGGTGTTCACACCAGGAAAGTCGGGAGGAGCATCAAGGGTTGGGCCACCATTCCCCAAAACCCCCAAATGCCTTGTCCACTGCAGATGAACGAGACTGCCCTGCACTGTCTTGACTGTCACCCCGAGACACGACGCCCAACACACTGGCACGTGTGACAACATTTTGGACCTCGAGGGCTAGGCACAGATCCTTGTGTCCGCTTGACATGTAACCTAACACTGCTGCTCCAGCTGGTCCAGCACGTAGCCGTGCATATGTTCAGGCGAGATGAGGCCTGTCTCCTCAGTGGGGGCCTCAGGGTTACCCCAAGACCTAGGTTAGGATGGTCTAGGAAAGCTCAGGAGCCAGCCTCAGTACAAGTCGAGGTCTGAGCACTCTGAGACGACTGGGGAGGAGTCCCCAGAGGCGCCTAGGAACTGGCACAGAAACTGGCCTCTCCTGAGGCCGCAGGGAGAGGACCCCACAACAACTAGAGAAAAACGAAAAGATTCTCCTCATCAAGCGGCGTGAGGACCTTGTCTGCTGTGGGGTCGTGGGGGAAATCACCCCTTCTCTCTTGGATTTCAAAAGGGTCGTTGATCTTCTTGCTGTGAACCAAGAAGTTCCCTGCCCCACCCGTCCAAACTCGAGTGGAACACCGTTGGTCCCGCCAAGAATGAAAAAGAGCCCCGTTATTCCGTGCTGAGCTACAGAGGAGGGTCCCTTTGGTGCTCTGTAGGAAAAGGGTTCCCAGTGCTCCCCTCATCCCAACGGGAGACACTGGTACCACGACAATCCGGAGGAGCATCAGAGTTTTGCCACCATTACCCAAGACCCCCAAATACCTCGTTTACTTCAGGTCAACCTGACAGCCATGCACTGCGTCGACTGTCACCCCGAGGCTGGAAGTGTGACACAGTGGCACGTCTGACAGCCCTGGGTAGTACTTCCAGATCAAGTCACAGATCCTTGTTTCCACTCGATGGGGAGCCTTACACTGCTGATGCAGCTGTGGAGGCAAGCAGCTGTGCATGTCTCCAGGCGAGACGAGGTCTGACTCCCCTGTGGGGGCTCCATGGGAAGCCCAAGATTTATGTCAGCATGGGCGAGGAAAGCTCAGGTAACGGCCTCAGCTCCAGACGAGGACTGAGGACCCGGCGAAGACTGGGGAGGAATTCACAGAGGCCCATGGCAACTGGCACGGAGACTGGCCTCTCCTGATTTCACAGGGGCAGGTTCATGGGCTCGCCGTAGTAACTCGAGAAACCCCACAGCAACTCGAGAAAAGCCAGAAGCTTCTCCTTTGCAAGCAGATGAGGCCCTTATCTGCTCTGGCATCTCGGGAGAAATCACCCCTTCTCTCTTGGACCTCGAATGTCTCCTTCACCCCCTGGCTATGACCTAAGAAGTTCGCCACCCCACCTCTCTCAGCTGGATAGAAATCCCAAGGGACCCACTGTTACTCAAGAGGAGCCCCGTTTGCCCCTGCTAAGCTCCAGATGATGGTCCCTTTTCCTGCTCATTAGGGAAATGTTATCTGGGGCTTCCCTCGCATCCCAAGAGGAGTTGCTTGCACCAGGAAAGTTGGGAGGAGCATCAAGGGTTGGACCACCATTCCCCAAGACCCCCAAAGGCCTTGTCCACTGCAGGTGAAACTGACAGCCCTGCATCGCCTTGACTGTCACCCCGAGGCTCGAAGATCGACGCACTGGTACTGTCACACAAAGTGTGACAGCACGTTGGACCTCGAGGGCAAGCCACAGCTCTCTCGACGTGGAGCCTGACTCTGCTGCTGCAGCTGGTCAGACAAGGAGCCGTGCACGTGTCCAGGCGAGACGAGGCCTGTCTCCTCTGTTGGGGCCTCAGCAGTAGCCCAAGACCTAGGTCAGGACAGTCGAACAAAGCTCAGGCTCTGGCCTCAGCAGAAGTCGAGGACTGAGCACCCTGAAACGATTGGGGTGGAATCCCCAGAGGCGCCTGGTAACTGGCACGGAGACTGGCATCTCCTGAGGCCACAGGGGCGAGTCCCTGAGGTCCCCATCGTAACTCGAGAGGTCCCCACTGCAACTTGAGAAAAACCAAAAGATTCTCCCCAGCAAGCAGTGTAGGGACCTTTTCCGCTGTGGCCTCTCCAGGGAAATCACTCCTTCTCTCTTGGACTTCAAAAGGGTCATTCACCTTCTTGCTGTGACCCAAGGACTTCCCTGCCCCACCCGTCCCCACTCGAGTGGAACACCATTGGTCCTGCCAAGAATGAAAAAGAGCCCCCTTATCCCCTGCTGAGCTCCAGATGAGGGTCCCTTGCCTGCTCTGTCAGGAAAGGATTCCCAGTGATCCCCTCACATCCCAACAGGAGACACTCGCACCAGGACAGTACGGAGGAGCATCAGGGGTCTTGCAACCATTCCCCAAGTCCCCCAAATACCTCGTTCATGTCAGATGAACCTGATTGCCCTGCACTGCGTCGACTGCCACCCCAAGGCTCGAAGCCTGACACACTGGCACGTGTGACAGCCCTGGGTAGAACCTCGGGGTCAAGTCACAGTTTCCTGTGTTCACTTGACTGAGAGCCTTACCCCCTGAGACCTTCACTCCCAAGAAAGTCCCCGCTCCACCCTTCTCAACTGGAGAGAAATCCCAAGGGACCCTCTGCGACTCAAGAGGAGCCCCCTTTGCCCCTGCTAAGCTCCAGATGATGGTCCCTTTTCCAGCTCCTTAGGTAAAGGTTATCTGGGGCTTCCCTCGCATACCAAGAGGAGTTGCTCGCACCAGGAAAGTCGGGAGGAGCATCAAGGGCTGGTCCACCATTCCCTAAGACCCCCAAATGCCTTGTCCACTGCAGGTGAAACTGACAGCCCTGTACTGCCTTGACTGTCACCCCGAGGCTCGAAGCCCAACACACTGGCATGTTTGACAGCACTTTGGACCTCTAGGGCAAACCACAGATCCCTGTGTCCAATCGACATGGAGCCTGACACTGCTGTGGCAGCTGGTCAGACAAGTAGCCGTGCACGTATCCCGACGAGACGAGGCCTGTGTCCTCTGTTAGAGCCTCAGCGGTACCCCAAGACCTAGGTCAGGACGGTCGAGCAAAGCTCAGGCTCCAGCCTCAGCACAAGTCGAGGATTGAGCACCCTGAGACAATTGAGGTGGAATCCCCAGAGGCGGCTGGCAAGTGGCAGGGAGACTGGCATTTCCTGAGGCCACAGGAGCGAGTCCCTGGGGTCCCCGTTGTAACTCGAGAAGACCTCGACACAACTTGAGAAAAAACAAAAGATTCTCCCCTGCAAGCGGGGTGGGGACCTTGTCTGCTCTGGCGTCTCCAAGGAAATCATGCCTTTTCTCTTGGATCTCAAATGGAACTTTCAGCTTCTTGCTGTGACCCAAGGATTTCCCAGCCCCAACCGTCCCCGCTCGAGAGGAACACAGAGAGTCCCACCAGGAATGAAAAGGAGGGCAGTTATCTCCTGCTGAGCTCCAGATGAGGGTACCTTTCCTGATCTGTCAGGAAAGGGTCTGCAGCACTCATGCCACATACCAACAGGAGACACTCGCACCAGGAGAGTTGGGAGGAACATCAGGGGTCTTGCCACCATACCCCAAGACCCCCAAATACCTCGTTCACTTCAGATGAACCTATCTGCACTGCATTGCACTGCATCAACTGTCACCCCGAGGCTCAAAGCCTGACACTGGCACTTGTGAGAGACCTGGGTATTACCTCGAGGTCAAGTCACAGATCCCTGTGTCCACTCGACGGGGAGCCTTACACTGCTGCTTCAGCTGTGGAAGCAAGCAGCAGTGCACGTCTCCAGGCGAGATCAGGCCTGACTTTCCTGTGGGGGCTCCATGGGAACCCCAAGATTTATGTCAGCATGGGTGAGGTAAGCTCAGGTACGGGCTTCAGAACCAGACGATGATGGAGGACCCAGCGATGACTGGGGAGGAATCTCAAAGGCGCGTGGCAACTGGCACGGAGACTTCCCTCTCCTGATGCCACAGGGACAGGTCCATTGGCTTCCCATCATAACTCAAGAAACGCTGCCGAAACTTGAGAAAAACCAGAAGCTTCTCAATTAAAAGCGGTGTGAGGCATTTTCCAATCCGTCGTCATGGGGGAAAGCAACCCTTCCATCTTGGACCTCAAAGGGCTCCTTCACTCCCTTCCTGTGACCCAAGGAGTTACCCGCCCCACCCGTCTCAACTCGAGAGGAACCCCAATGGACCCGCTGCGACTCAAGAGGAACCCCGTTAGCCCCGGTTAAGCTCCAGATGATGGTCCCTTATCCTGCTGCTTAGGGAAAGGTTTCCTGGGGCTTCCCTCGCATCCTAGGAGTAGGTGTTCGCACCAGGAAAGTGGGGAGGAGCATCAACAGTTGTGCCACCATTCCCCAAGACCCCCAAATGCCTTGTCCACTGCAGATGAACCTAATTGCCCTGCATTGCCTTGACAGTCAAGTCGAGGCTCGATGTCCGAAACACTGAGACGTGTGACAGCCCTGGGTAAGTACATCGAGCACAAGCCACAGATCCCTGTGTCCGCTCGGCATGGAGCCTGACACTGCTGCTGCATGTGGTCAGGCAAGTAGCCGTGCACGTGTCCAGGTGAGTGGAGGCCTGTCTCCTCTGTTGGGGACTCAGGGGTACCCCCATGACTTGTTCAGGACGGTTGAGGAAAGCTCAAGCTGCCTCATCAGCATAAGTCGAAGACTGTGCACCCTGAGATGATTGGGGAGGAATCCCCAAGGCGCCTGGCAACGGGCAGGGAGACTGGCCTCTTCTGAGGCCACCGGGGTGAGTCCCTGGGGTCCCTGTCATAACTCGAGAGGACACCGCCACAACTTGACAAAAACCAAAAGATTCTCCACTGCAAGTGGGGTGAGGACGTTGTTCACTGTGGCGTCTCGGAGGAAATCACCACTTCTCTCTTGGACCTCAAAGGGTCATTCACCTTCTTGCTGTGACCCAAGGACTTCCCTGCCCCACCCGTCCCCACTCGAGTGGAACACCATTGGTCCCGCCAAGAATGAAAAAGAGCCCCCTTATCCCCTGCTGAGCTCCAGATGAGGGTCCCTTGCCTGCTCTGTCGGGAAAGGGTTCCCAGCGATCCCCTCACATCCCAACAGGAGACACTCGCACCAGGACAGTACGGAGGAGCATCAGGGGTCTTGCAACCATTTCCCAAGACCCCCAAATACCTCGTTCACGTCAGATGAACCTGACTGCCCTGCACTGCGTCGACTGCCACCCCAAGGCTCGAAGCCTGACACACTGGCACGTGTGACAGCCCAGGGTAGAACCTCGAGGTCAAGTCACAGTTTCCTGTGTTCACTTGACCGACAGCCTTACCCCTTGAGACCTTCACCCCCAAGAAAGTCCCCGCTCCACCCATCTCAACTGGAGAGAAACAAGGCTCGAAGCCTGACACACTGGCACGTGTGACAGCCCAGGGTAGAACCTCGAGGTCAAGTCACAGTTTCCTGTGTTCACTTGACCGACAGCCTTACCCCTTGAGACCTTCACCCCCAAGAAAGTCCCCGCTCCACCCATCTCAACTGGAGAGAAATCCCAAGGGACCCTCTGCGACTCAAGAGGAGCCCCCTTTGCCCCTGCTAAGCTCCAGATGATGGTCCCTTTTCCAGCTCCTTAGGGAAAGTTTATCTGGGGCTTCCCTCACATCCCAGGAGGAGGTGTTCCCACCAGAAAAGTGGGGAGGAGCATCAAGGGTTGGGCAACAATTCCCCAAGACCCCTAAATTTCTTGTCCCCTGCAAATAAACGTGACTGCCCTGCACTGTATTGACCATCACCCCGAGACTCGACGCCCAACACACTGGCACGTTTGACAGCACTTTGGACCTCGCGGGCAAGCCACAGATCCCTGTGTTTTCTCAACAGGGAGCCTGACTGCTGCTGCATTTAGTCAGGCAAATAGCTGTGCAAGTGTCCAGGCGAGAGGAGGCCTGTCTCCTCTGTGAGGGCCTCAGGGGTACCCCAAGACCTAGGTCAGGACGGTCGAGGTAATCTCAGGCTCCGGTCTCAGCACAAGTCGAGGACTGAGCACCCTGAGACGACTGGGGAGGAATTAACAGAGGCGCCTAGAAACTGGCAGGGAGACTGGCCTCTCCTGAGTCCACATGGGCGAGTCCCTGGGTTCTCAGTTGTAACTTGAGAGGACCCTGCCGCAACTTGAAAAAACCAAAATATTTTCCACTGCAAGCGAGGTGAGGACCTTGTCCGCTCTAGTGCCTCTGGGGAAATCACCCCTTCTCTCTTTGACCTCAAAAGTGACGTTCACCTTCTTGCCATGACCCAAGATGTTCCCCGCCCCACCCGTCCCCACTGGAGAGGAACACCGAGGGTCCGGCCAAGAATGAAAAGGAGCTCTGTTATCCCCTGCTGAGCTCCAGATGAGGGTCCCTTTCCTGCTCTGTTGGGAAAGAGTTTCCAGCGCTCCCTTCACATCCCAAAAGGAGACACTCACACCAGGACAGTTGGGAGGAGCATCAGGTGTCTTGCCACCATTCCCCAAGACACCTAAATACCTCGCTCAATCCAGATGAACCTGACTGCCCTGCACTGTGTCGACTGTCACCCCGAGGCTCGAAGGCTGACACACTAGCACGCGTGACAGCACTGGGTAGTACCTCTAGGTCAAGTCACATATCAGTGTGTCCACCCGACGGGGAGTCTTACACTGCTGCTGCGACTGCGGAGGGAAGCCGCAGGGTACGTCTCCAGGCTAGACAAGGCCTGACTCCTCTGTGTGGGCTCCATGGGAACCCCGAGATTTATGTCAGCATGGGGGAGGAAAACTCAGGTACCGGCTTCAGCAACAGTCGAGGAGTGAGGACCCGGCGATGACTGGGAAGGAATCCCCAAAGGCGCATGGGAACTGGCAGGGATACTGGCCTCTCCTGAGGCCACAGGTTCGGGTCCATGAGCTCCCCGTCGTAAGTCGAGAAAACCCACTGCAACTGAGAAAAACCAGAAGCTTCTCCCTTGCAAGCGGAGTGAGGCCGTTATCCACTGTGGTGTCTCGGGGGAAGCCACCCCTTCCCTCTTGGACCTCGAAGGGCTCCTTCACCTCCTTCCTGTGACCCAGGAACTTCCCTGCCCCACCAGTCTCAACTCTAGAGGAACCCCAAGGGATCCACTGAGACTCAACAGAGCCCCGTTTGCCCCTGCTAAGTTACAGATGATTCTCCCTCTTCCTGCCCCTTAGGGAAAAGTTCTCTGGGGCTTCCGTCGCATTCCAAGACGAGGTGCTCGCACCAGGAGAGTCGGGAGGAGCATCAGGGATTGCGCGAAAATTCCACCATTCCCCCAAATGCCTTGTCCACTGCAGGTGAACTTCACTGCCCAGCACTGCCTAGACTGACACCCCGAGGCTCAACGCCCGACACACTGGCACGTGTGACAGCACTTTGGACCTCAAGGGCAAGCCACAGATCCCTGTGTCTGCTCGACATGGAGCCTGACACTGCTGCTGCAGCTGGTCAGGCAAGTAGCCGTGCATGTGTCCAGGCGAGACCAGGCCTGTCTCCTCCGCGGGGGACTCAGTGGTACCCCAAAACCTAAGTCAGGTAGGTTGAGGAAAGCACAGGCTCTGGCCTCAGCACAGTTTTAGGACTGAACACCCATAGACGATTGGGGAGGAATCCTCAGAGGCGCCTGACAACTGGCACGGAGACTGGCCATTGCTGAGGCCACAGGGGCTGGTCCATGGGATCCCCGTCGTAACTCGAGAAACCCCGCCGCAACTCGAGAAAAACCAGAAGCTTCTCCCTTGCAAGCAGTGTGAGGCCTTATCCACTGCGTCTTCTCGAGGGAAATCACCCCTTCCCTCTTGGACCCAGAAGGTTTTCTTCATCCCCTTGCTATCACCCAAGAAGTTCCCCACCCCACCGGTCTCAACTCGTGAGGAAACCCAGGGACCCTCTGTGACTCAAGAGGAACCCCGTTTGCCCCTGCTAAGCTCCAGATGATGGTCTCATTTTCTGCTCCTTAGGGAAAGGTTTCCTGGGCCTTCCCTCGAATCCCAAGAGGAGGTGCTCTCAACAGGAATTTCGAGACGGGCATCAGGGGTTGATCCATCATTCCCCAAGACCCCCAAATGCCTTGTTCACTGCAGATGAACCTGACTGCTCTGCACTGCCTTGACTGTCACCCCATGTCTTGACGCCCAACACACTGGCACGTGTGACAGCACTTTGGACCTTGAGGGCAAGCCACAGTTCCCTGTGTCCTTTCAAAATGGAGCCTGACACTGCTGCTGCAGCTAGTTAGGCAAGTAGCCCTGCACGTGTCCAGGCGAGCTGAGGCCTGTCTCCTATGTGGGGGCCTCATGAGTACCCCAAGACCTAGGTCAGCACGGTTGAGGAAAATTCAGGCTCCGGCCAGAGTAGAAGTTGAAGCCTGAGCACCCTGGGACAACTGGGGAAAAATCCTCAGAGGCGCATGGCATCTGGCATGGAGAATGGCCTCTCCTGAGGCCACAGGGGCAAGTCCCTTGGGTCCTCGTCATAACTCGAGAGGACACCGCCACAACTTGAGAAAAACCAGAAGATTCTCCCCTGCAAGCGGGATGAGGACCTTCTCCACTGTGGCGTCTGGGGGAAATCACCCCGCTCTCTTGGACCTTAAAAGGGCGGTTCACCTTCTTGCTGTGACGCCAGAAGTTCTGTGCCCAACCTGTCCCTACTCGAGGGGAACACCGAGTGTCCAGCCAGGAATGAAAAGGAGCCCTGATATTCCTGCTGAGCTCCAGATGAGGGTCCCTTAGCTGCTCTGTCGTGAAAGGGTTCGCAGCAGTCCCCTCACATCCTGACAGGAGACACTGGCACCAGGACAGTAGGAAGGAGCATCAGGGGTCTTGCCACAATTTCCCAAGACGCCCAAATGCCTCGTTCACTCCAGATGAACCTGATTGCCCTGCACTGCGTCGACTGTCACACCGAGGCTCGAAGCCTGACACACTGGCAGGTATGACAGCCCTGGGTGGTACCTCTCGGTCAAGTCACAGATCCCTGTGTCCACTCGACGGGGAGCCTTACACTGCTGCTGCAGCTGCAGAGGCAAGCGCAAGTGTATATCTCCAGTAGACACGAGGCCTGACTTTCCTGTGGGGGCTCCATGGGAACCCCAAGATTTATGTCAGCGTGGGCAAGGAAATTTCAGGTACCGGCTTCAGCACCAGAGGAGGACGGAGGACCAGGCGGTTACTGGGGAGGAATCCACAAAGGCGTATAACAACTGGCACGGAGACTGGCCTCTCCTGAGGCCACATGGGCGGATCCATGGGCTTCACGTTGTAACTGGAGTAACCCCACCACAACTCGAGAAAAACCAGATGCTTCTCCCTTGCAAATGGGGTGAGCTCCTTATCCACTGTGGTGTCTCTTGGGAACTCATTCCTTTCCTCTTTGACCTTGAAGGGCTCCTTCACACCCTTGCTGTGACCCAGGAACTTCCCCGCCCCACCCGTCTCAACTCTAGAGGAACCCCAAGGAATCCACTGCGACTCAACAGAGCCCCGTTTGCCCCTGCTAAATTCCAGATAATTGTCCCTTTTCCTGCAACTTAGGGAAAATTTCCCTGGTGCTTCACTAGAATCCCAAGAGGAGGTGCTCCCGCCAGGAAAGTCAGGAGGAGCATCAGGGATTGGGTCCCCATTCCCCAAGACCCCCAAATGCCTTGTCCACTGCAGATTAAACTGACTGGTCTGCACTGCCTTGACTGTCACCCAGAGGATCGACACCCAGGACACTCTCACGTGTGACAGCACTTTGGACCTTGAGGGCAAGCCACAGATCCCTGTGTCCACTCGACATGGAGCCTGACACTGCTACTGCAGCTGGTCAGGCAAGGAGCCGTGCCTATGTCCAGGCAAGTCGAGGCCTGTCTCCTCTGTGGGGGCCTCTGTGGTACCCCAAGACCTAGGTCAGGACGGTCAAGGAAAGCTCAGGCTCTAGCCTCAGCACATGTCAAGGACTGAGCACCATGAGACGACTGCGGAGGAATCCCCAAAGCACCTGGCATCTGGCACGGAGACTGGCCTCTCCTGGGGCCACAGGCGCAAGATCCTGGTGTCCCCATCATAACTTGATAGGACCCAGTGACAACTTGAGAAAAAAAAACAAAGATTCACCCCTGCAAGCGTGGTGAGGACCTTGTCTGCTGTGGCATCTCGGGGGAAATCACCCCTTCTCTCTTGGAACTCAAAAGTGTCTTTCACCTTCTTGCTCTGACCCAAGAAGTTCTCTGCCCCACCCGTACCCCCTCGAGAGGAACACCGAGGGTCTGTCAGAGAATGAAAAGGAGCCCCGTTCTCCCCTGCTGAACTCCAGATGAGGGTCCATTGCCTGCTCTGTCATGAAACTGTTCCCAGTGCTCCCCTTATATCCCAACAGGAGACACTTGCACCAGGACAGTCGGGAGGAGCATCAAGGATCTTGCCACCATTCCCCAAGATCCCAAATACCTCTTTCACTCCAGATGAACCAGACTGCCCTGCACTGCGTCAACTGTCACTCCGAGGCTCGATGTCTGACACACTGGCAAGTGTGACAACCCTGGATAGCATCTCAAGGTCAAGTCACAGATCCCTGTGTCCACTCGACGGGGAGACTTGCACTGCTGATGCAGCTGCGAAGGCAAGCGGCAGTGCACGTCTCCAGGCGAGACGAGGCCTGACTCCCCAGTGTGGGCTCCATGGGAACCCCAGGATTTATGTCAGCATGGGCGAGGAAAGCTCAGGAACCAGCTTCAGCAGCAGACGAGGAATGAGGCCCCGGTGATGACTGGGGAGGAATCCTGAAAGTGGCATGGCAACTGGAACGGAGACTGGCCTTGCCTGAGGCAACAGGGGCGGGTTCATGAGCTCCCCATTGTAACTCGAGAAAACCCGCCGCAACTCGAGAAAAACTCGAAGTTTCTCCCTTGTAAGCGGGGTGAGGCACTTATCCGCTGTGGAGTCTCGGGGGAAATCACCCCTTCCTTATTGGACCTCGAAGGGCTCCTTGACCCCCTTGCTGTGACCCAAGAAGTTCCCCGCCCAACCCATCTCAAATCGAGAGGAACAACAAGGGACCCGCTGCGACTCAAGAGGAGCCCCGTTTGCCCCTGCTAAGCTCCAGATGATGGTCCCTTTTCCTGCTTCTTTGCAAAAGGATTCCTGAGACTTCCCCCGCATCCCAAGAGGAGGTGCTCGCACCAGGAGAATCGGGAGGAGCATCAGGGGTTGGACCACCATTCCCCAAGACCCCCAAATGCCTTGTCCACTGTAGATGAAACTGACTGCCCTGCACTGCCTTGACTGTCACCCCGAGGCTCGAAGCCCGACACATTGGCACTTGTGGCAGCCCTGGGTACAACCTCGAGGGCAAGCCACAGTTCCCTGTGTCTGCTCTACATGGAGCCAGAACCAGCTGCTGCAGCTGGTCACGCAAGTAGCCGAGACAGGCGAAACGAGGCCTGTCTCTTCTGTGGGGTCCTCAGGAGTACACTAAGACCTTGGTCAGGACGGTCGAGGAAAACTCAGGCTCTGGCCTCAGCACAAGTCGGGGACTGAACGCCCTGAGACGATTGGGGAGGAATCCCCAGAGATGCCTGGCAACTGGCACAGAGACTGGCCTCTCCTGAGTCCACAGGGGCATATCCCAGGTTACTCCGTCTTTACTTGAGAGGACCCTGCCACAACTTGAGAAAAAGCAAAAATTCTCCACGGCAAGCGGGTAGTGGACCTTGTCCGATGTGTCATCGCAGGGAAATCACCCCTTCTGTCTTGGACCTGAAAAGGTTGTTCACCTTCGTTCTGTACCCAAGAAGTTGCCCGCCCCAACCGTCCCAACTCAAGAGGAACACCGTGGGTCCCGTCAAGAATGAAGAAGTGCCCCGTTATCCCCTGCTGAGCTTGAGATGAGGGTCCCTTTCCTGCTCTGTCGGGAAAGGGTTCCCAGCAATCCCCTCACATCCCAACAGGAGACACACCCAAAAGGACAGTCGGGAGGAGCATCAGAGGTCTTGCCACCATTCCCAAAGACCAACAATACCTCGTTCACTCTAGGTGAACCTGACTGCCCTGCAGTGCGTCGACTGTCACCCCAAGGGTGGAAGCCTGTCACACTGGCATGTGTGACAGCCCTGGGGAGTACCTCAAAGTCACGTCACCCATCCCTGTGTCCACCCGACAGGGAGCCTTACGCTGCTGCTGCAGCTGCGGAGGCAAGCGGCAGTGCATGTCACCAGCCGAGACGAGGCCTGACCCCCCTGTGGGGGCTCCATGGGAACCCCCAAGATTTATGTCAGCATGGGCGAGGAAAGGTCAGGTACAGACTTCAGTACCAGAGGAGGACTGAGGACCCGGCGATGACAGGGGAGGAATCCCCAAAGGTGAATGGCAACTGGCACATAGACTGGCCTCTCCTGAGGCCACAGGGGCAGGTTCATGGGCTCCCCGTTGTAACTCGAGAAACCACTCCGTAACTCGAGAAAAACCAGAAGCTTCTACCTTGCAAGCGGGGTGAGGACCTTATCCGCTGTGGCGTCTCACGAGAAATAACCCCTTCCCTCTTGGACCTCGAATGGCTCCTTCACCCCCTTTCTGTGACCCAAGAAGTAGCCTGCTCCACCAGTCTCAAAGCGAGAGGAACCGCAAGGTACCCGCTGCGACAGAAGAGGAGCCCCGATTGCACCTGTTAAGCTCCAGATGATGATCCCTTTTCCTGCTCCTTAGGGAAAGGTTTCCTTGGGCTTCCCTCACATCCCAAGAGGAGATGCTTGCACCAGAAAAGTCGAGAGGAGCATCAGGGGTTCGGACACCATTACCCAAGACCCTCAAATGCCTTGTCCACTGCAGATGAACCTGACTGCCCTGCACTTCTTTGACCGTCATCCTGAGGCACGATGCCAGACACACTGACATGTGTGACAGCCCTGGGTAGAACCTCTAGGGTAAGCCACAGATCCCTGTGTCTGATCAACATGGAGCCTGACACTGCTGCTGCAGCTGGTCAGGCAAGTAGTCACGCACTTGTCCAGGCGAGGCGAGGCCTGTGTACACTGTGGGGGCATCAGGGGTACCCCAAGACCTAGGTCAGGATGGTCGAGGAAAGCACAGGCTTCATTTTCAGCACAAGTAGAGGACTGAGCACCTGAGACGATTGGGGAGGATTCCAAAGAGGCGCCTTTCAACTGGCATGGAGACTGGCCTCTCCTGATCCCACTGTGGAGTTCCTAGGGTCCACATCGTAACTCGAATGAACCCACCACAAATTGAGAAAACCAAAATATTCTCCCCTGAAAGTGGGGTGAGGACCTTGTCCGCTATGGCGTCCCCGGGGAAATCACCCCTTTTCTCTTGGACCTCAAAAGGATCGTTCACCTTTTTGCTGTGACCCAAGAAGTTCCCCAACCCACCTGAAACCCAAACGACACGAACACAGAGGGACCCGACAAGAATGAAAAGGATCCCCGTTATCCCCTTCTGAGCTCTAGATGAGGGTCCCTACCTGCTCTGTCAGGAAAAGGTTCCCAGCGCTCCCCTCACAAATCCAACACGAGACACTCGCACCAGGACAGTCGGAAGGAGCATCAGTGGTCTTGCCACCATTCCCCAAGACCCCCAAATACCTCGTTCACTCCAGATGAACCTGACTGCCCTGCACTGCGTCGACTGTCACCCCGAGGCTCGAAGCCTGACACTCTGGCACGTGTGACAGCCCTGGGTAGTACCTCGAGGTCAAGTCACAGATCCCTGTGTCCACTCGACAGGGAGCCTTACACTGCTGTTGCAGCTGCGGAGGCAAGCGGCAGTGCACGTCTCCAGTAAAGATGAGGCCTGACTCCCCTGTGGGGGCTTTATGGGAACCCCAAGTTTTATGTCAGCATGGGCGAGGGAAACTCAAGTACCGGCTTCGGCACCAGACAAGGACTGAAGACCTGGCGTTGACTGGGGAGGAATCCCATGAGGAGCCTGACAACTGGCATGGATACTTGCCTCTCCAGAGGCCACAGGGGTGGGTCCATGGGCTCTCCGTCATAACTCAAAAAGCCCGCCTCAACTCGAGAAAAACCAGACGCTTCTCCCTTGCACGCGGTGTGAGGCCCTTATCTGCTGCGGCGTCTCGGGGGAAATCACCCCTTCCCTCTTGGAACTCGCAGGGCTCATTCACCCCCTTGCTGTGACGCAAGAAGTTCACCGCACCTCCCATCTCAATTCCAGAGGAACCCCAAGGGAACCGCTGTGACTCCAGAGGAGCCCGTTTGCCCCTGCTAAGCTCCAGATGATGGTCCCTTTTCCTGCTCCTTAGGGAAAGGGTTCCTTTGTATTCCCTCACATCCATAGAGGAGGTTCTTGGGCCAGGAAAGTCGGGAGGAGCATCAGAGTTGGAGCTACCATTCGCCAAGACCCCCAAATGCCTTTTCCACTGCAGATGAACCTGACTGCCCTGTACTGCCTTGACTGTCACCCCGAGGCTCGATGCCCGACACACTGGCCCGTGTGACAGCCCTGGGTTGTACCTCGATGGCAAGCCACAGATCCCTTGTCCGCTCGACATGGAGCCTGACACTGCTGCTACAGCTAGTGTGTCAAATATCCATGGACCTGTCCAAGCGAGATGAGGCCTGTGTCCTCTGTGGGGGCCACAGGGGTACCCCAAGACCTAGGTCAGTACGTTCGAGTAAAGCTCAGGCTCCTACCTCAGCACATGTCGAGGACTGAGCACCCTGTGACGACTGAGAAGGATTCCCCAGAGGCGCCTGGCAACTGGAACGGAGATTGGCCTCTCTTGAGGCAACCGAGGCGAGTCCCTGGGGACCCCGTCGTAACTCCAGAAACCCCGCTACAGGGGTGAGGACCTTGTCCACTGTGGCTGATCAGGGGAAATCACCGCTTCTCTCTTGGACCTCAAAAGCGTTGTTCACCTTCTTGCTGTGACTGAAGAAGTTCACCACCCCACGGGTCCCCACTCGAGAGGAACACCGAGGGTCTTGCCAAGAATGACAAAGAGCCCTGTTATCCCCTGCTGAGCTCAAGATGAGGGTCCCTTTCCTGCTCTGTCAGGAAAGGATTCTTAGCGCCCCCCTCACATCCCAACAGGAGATGCTCGCACCAGGATAGTCGGGAGGAGCATCAAGGGTCTTGCCACCATTCCCCAAGACCCCCAAATATCTCGTTCACTCCAGATGTACCTGCCTGACCTGCACTGCATCGACTGTCACCCCAAGGTTCGAAGCCTGACTATGGCACGTGTGAGAGCCCTGGGTAGTACCTCGATGTCAAGTCAGAAATCCCTGTGTCCACTCGAAGGGGAATCTTACACTGCTGCTGCAACTGCGGAGGCAAGCAGCAGTGCACGTCTCCAGGCGAGACGAGGTGTGACTCCCCTATCAGGGCTCCATGGGAGCCACAAGATTTATGTCAGCATGGGCGAGGGAAGCTCAGGTACCAGCTTCAGCACCAGACGAAGACTGAAGACCCGGCGTTGACTGGGGAGGAATCCCGCGAGGAGCCTGGCAACTGGCATGGATACTGGCCTCTCCAGAGGCCATAGGGGTGGGTTTATGGGCTCCCCGTCATAACTCAAGAAATCCGCCTCAACTCGAGAAAAACCAGAAGCTTCTCCCTTGCAAGCATGGTTAGGCCCTTATGTGCTGCAGAGTTTTGAGGGAAATCACCCCTTCCCTCTTGGACCTCGAAGGGTTCATTCACGCCATTACTATGACAGAAGAAGTTCCCTGCACCTCCCGTCTCAACTCCAGAGGAACCCCAAGGGAACTGCTGTGACTCAAGAAGAGCACCGTTTGCTCCTACTGAGTCCCAGATGATGGCCCCTTTTCCTGTTCCTTAGGGAAAGGTTTCCAGGGGCTTCTCTCACATCCCAAGAGGAGGTGCTCACACCACGAAAGTCGGGGGGATCATCAGGTGTTGGGCTACCATTCCCCAAGACCCCCAAATGCTTTGTCCACTGCAGTTGAACCTGACTGCACTGCACGGCCTTGACTGTCACCCTGAGGCTCGATGCCTGACACACTGGCACGTGTGACAGCAATTTGGACCTCAATGGCAAACCACAGATCCCTGTGTCCATACGACACGGAGCCTGACACTGCTGCTGCAGCAGGTCAGGCAAGTAGCTGTGCACGTGTCCAGGCGAGACAAGGCCTGTCTCCTCTCTGGGGGCCTCAGGGGTAACTGAAGTCCTAGGTCAGGATGGTGGAGGAAAGCTCAGGTTCCGGCCTGAGCACAAGTAGAGGACTGAGCACCCTGAAACAATTGAGAAGGAAGCCACGGAGGCGCCTTTAAAATGGCACAGAGACTGGCCTCTCCTGAGGACACGGGCGAGTCCCTGTGGTCCCCGTCATAACTCGAGAGGACCCCGCCACAATTTGAGAAAAACCAAAAGATTCACCCCTGCCAGCGGGGTGAGGACCTTGTCCGCTGTGGCATCTCGGGGGAAATCACCCCTTCTCTCTTGGATCTCAGAAGGGTCGTTCACCTTCTTGCTGTGACCCAAGAAGTTCCCCGCCCCACCCATCTCCACTCGAGAGGAACACCGAGGGTCCCGCCAAAAATGAAAAGGAGCCTCGTTTTCCCCTGCTGAGCTCCAGATGTGGGTCCCTTTCCTGCTCTGTCGGGAAATGGTAATCAGCACTCCTCTCACATCCCAACAGGACACAGTCGCACCAAGACAGTAGGGAGGAGCATCAGGGGTCTTGCCACCATTCCCCAAGACCCCCAAATACCTCGTTCACTCCAGATGAACCTGACTGCCCTGCACTGCGTCGACTTTCACCCCGAGGCTCCAAGCCTGACACACTGGCACGTGTGAAAGCCCTGGGTGATACCTCGAGGTCAAGTCACAGATCCCTGTGTCCACTCGACATGGAGCCTTATACTGCTGCTGCAGCTGCGGAGGCAAGCAGCAGTGCACGTCTCCAGGTGAGACGAGACCATACTCCCCTGTGGGGGCTCCATGGAACCCCAAGGTTTATGTCAGCATGGGCGGGGAAAGCTCAGGTACTGGTTCAGCACCAGTTGAGGACTGAGGACCCGGCGATGACTGGGGAGGTATCCCCAAAGGAGCGTGGCAACTGGCACGGAGACTGGACACTCCTGAGGCCACAGGGCTGGTTTCTCGGATACCCGTCGTAACTTGAGAGGACCCGCCGCAACTCGAGAAAAACCAGATGCTTTTTCCCTTCAGGCGAGGTGAAACCCTTGTCTGCTGTGGCTTCACGAGAGATATCACTCTTTCCCTCTCAGACGTCGAATGGCTCATTCACCCCCTTGCTGTTACCCAAGAAGTTCCACGTCCTACTCGTTCCCACTCGAGAGGAACCCCGTGGGTCCCGCCGAGACTGAAGAGGAGGCCCGTTTACCCCTGTTCAGCTCCAGATGAAGATCCCTTTCCCTGCTCTGTCTGGAAAGGTTTCCCTGGACTCCCTTCACATCTCAAGAAGAGGCGCTCACACGAGGATAGTCAGAAGGAGCATCAGGGGTCATGCCACCAATCCCCAAGACCCCCAAATGCCTAGTCCACTCCAGCGGACCCTGACTGCCCTGCACTGCCTTGGCTGTCACCCCGACACTCGGATATCTCGAGGGCAATCCACTAATTTCTGTGTCCGCTGGACAGGAAGCCTGACACTTTTGCTGCAGCTGGGGAGGCAAGCAGACGTGCTCGTCTCCAGGCGAAAAGAGGCCTGTCTCCTCTGTGGGGGCCCCAGAGGTTCCCCAAGACCTAGGTCAGTACGATCGAGGAAAGCTCAGGCTCCGGCCTCAGCACAAGTCGAGGACTGAGCACCTGGCGAAGATTGGGGAGGAATCCCCAGAGGCACCTGACAACTGGCACGGAGACTGGCCTCTCCTGAGGCCACATGAGTGAGTCCCTGTGGTCCCGGTCGTAACTAGAGAAGTCCTGGCCATAACTTGTGAAAAACCAAAAGATTCTCCCTTGCACGTGGGGTGAGGACATTGTCCACCGTAGCATCTAGGGGGAAATCACCCCTTCTCTCTTGGACTCAAACGAGTCGCTCACCTTCTGGCTGTGACTGACAAATTTCCCCATCCCACCCGTCCCCACTCAGGAAGAACACTGAGGGTCCCGCCAAGAATGAAAAGGAGCCCCGTTATGGCCTGCTGAGCTCCAGATGAGGGTCCCTTTACTGCTCTGTCGGGAAAAAGTTCCCAGGGCTCCCGTCACATTCCAACAGGAGTCAATCGCACCAGGACAGTCGGGAGGAGCATCAAGGGTCTTGCCACCATTCCCCAAGACCCTCAAAACCTCGTTCACTCCAGATGAACCTGTCTGTCCTGCACTGCATCGACTGTCACCCAAGGCTCGAAGCCTGACACACTGTCATGTGTGACAGCCCTGGGTAGTACCTCGAGGTCAAGTCTCAGATCCTCTGTCCACACGACTGGGAGCCTTTCACTTCTGCTGCAGCTTCAGAAGCAAGCGGCAGCACACGTCTCCAATCGAGACCAGCCCTGATTCCCCTTTGTGGTCTCCATGTGAACCCCAAGATTTATGTCAGCATAGGCGAGGAAAGCTCAAGTACCAGCTTCAGCACCAGACGAGGACTGAGGACCCAGTGATGACTGGGGTTGAACCCCCAAAGGCACATGACAACTGGAATGGACTGGCCTCTCCTGAGGCCACAGGGGCGCGTCCATGGGCTCCCCGTTGTCACTTGAGAAACCCAGCCGCAACTAGAGAAAAATCAGAAGCGTCTCCCTTGCAAGCAGGGTGAGGCCATTATCCGCCGTGGCGTCTTGGGGAAAATCATCCCTTCCCTGGTGGACCTCGAAGGGTTCCTTCACCTCCTTGCTGTGACCCAAGAAGATCCCCGCCCCTCCCGTCTGAACGCGAGAGAAACCCCAAGGGACCCACTGGGACTCGAGAGGAGCTCCGGTTGCACCTGCTAAGCTCCAGATGATGGTCTCTTTTCCTGCTCCTTAGGGAAAGGGTTCCTTGGTCTTCCCTCGCATCCCAAGAGGAGGTGATGACACCAGGAAAGTCAGGAGGAGCATCAGGGTTTGGGCCACCATTCCTCAAGACCCCCAAATGCCTTGTCCAATGCAGATTAACTTCAGTGCCCTGCACTGCCTTGACTGTCACCCTGAGGTTCGAGGCCCCACACACTAGGATGTGTGACAACCCTGGGTAGTACCTCCAGGGCAAGCCACAGATTCCTGTGTCCGCTCAACATGGAGCCTGAGACTGCTGCTGCAGCTGGTCAGGCAAGTAGCCGTGCACATTTCCAGGTGATACGAGGCCTGTCTCCTCTGTGGGGGCCTCAGGGGTACCCCAAGATCTAGGTCAGGACGGTCGAGGAAAGCTCAGGCTCCGGCCTCAGCTCAAATCGAGGACTGAGCACCCTGAGACTATTCGAGAGGAATCCCCAGAGGCCCCTGGCAAGTGGCAAGGAGACTGGCCTCTCCTGAGGCCACAGGGCCGAGTCCCTGGGGATCCCATGTTAACTCGAGAGGACACCACCACAACTTGAGAAAAACGGAAGATTCTTCCCTGCAAGTGGGGTGAGGACCTTGTCTGCTGTGGCGTCTCAGGGGAAATCAACCTTTCTCTCTTGGACATCAAAAGGGTCGTTCACATTCTTGCTGTGAACCACGAAGTTCCCCGCCCCACCCGTTCCCACTTGGGAGGAACACCAAGGTTACCGCCAAGAATTAAAAGGAGCCCCATTATCCCCTAATTATCTCCAGATGAAGGACCATTTCCTGCTGTGTCGGGAAAGGGTTCCCAGCACCCACTTCACATGCCAACAGTAGACACTCGCACCAGGACAGTCAGGAGGAGAATCAGGGGTCTTGGCACCTTTCACCTAGACCCCCCAAATACCTCGTTAGCTCCAGGCGAACCTGACTTCCCTGCACTGCGTTGATTGTCACCCTGAGGCTCGAAGCCTGATACACTGGCACGTGTGACAGCTATGGGTCCTCGAGGGCATCTCACAGATCCCTGTGTCAGCTGGTCATGGACTCTGACACTGCTGCTACACCTGGTCAGGCAAGTAGCCGTGCACGTTTCCAGGGAAGCTGAGGCCTGTCTCCTCTGTGGGGGCTTCAGGGGTACAGCAAGACCTAGGTCAGTAAAGTCGAGGAAAGCTCAGGCTCTGGCCTCAGCACAAGTCGAGGACTGAGCACCCTGAGACTATTTGGGAGGAATCCCCAGAGGCGCCTCACAACTTGCACTGAGACTGGCCTCTCCTGAGGCCACAGGGGCGAGTCCCTGGGGTACCCGTCATAACTCGAGAGTACCCCACCACAACTTGAGAAAGAACCAAAGATTCTCCCCTGCAAGTGGGGTGAGGACCTTTTCCGCTGTCGCGTCTCGGGGAATTCACCCCTTCTCTCTTGGACCTCGAAAGGGTCATTCACCTTCTTGCTGTGACCCACGAAGTTCCCGCCCCACCCGTCCTCACTGGAGAGGAATACCTAGGTTCCCGCCAAGAATGAAAATCAGCACCTATCTCCCCTGCTGAGCTCCAGATGAGGGTCCCATTTCTGCTCTGTCGGGAAAGGGTTCCCAGCGCTCCCCTCACATCCCAACAGGAGACACTCCCACCAGGACAGTCAGGAGGAGCATCAGGGCTCTTGCCGCTATTCCTCATGACCCCCAAATACCTTGTTCACTCCAGATGAACCTGACTGCCCTGCACTGCGTCGACTGTCACCCCGAGGCTGGAAGCCTGACACACTGGCACGTTTGACAGCCCTGGGTAGTACCTCGAGGTCAAGTCACAGATCCCTGTGTCCACTAGACGGGGAGCCTTACACTGCTGCTGCAGCTGCAGAGGCAAGTGGCATTGCACGTCTCCTGGAGAGACGTGGCCTGACTCCCCTGTAGGGGTCCATGGAAACCTCAAGATTTATGTCAGAATATTCGAGGAATGCTCAGGTACCAGCTTCAGCACCAGACGAGGACAGAGGACCCGGTGATGACTGGGGAGGAATCCCCAAAAGCTCACAGCAACGGGCAGGGAGACTTCCCTCTCCTGAGGCCACAGGGGCCTGTCCATGGCCTGCCCATCGTAAGTCGAGAAACCCTGCCGCAACTCGAGAAAAACCAGATGCTTCTCCCTTGCAAGCGGGGTGTGGCCTTTATCTGATGTGGCATCTCGGGGTAAATCACCCCTTCCTCTTGGACCTCGAAGGGCCCCTTTATCCCCTTGCTGTGATGCAGGAAGTTCCCCGCCCCACCCGTCTCAACCTGAGAGGAACAACAAGGGACCAGCTGCGTCTCAAGAGGAGCCCCCTTTGACCCTGCAAAGCCCCAGATGAAGGTCCTTTCTCTGCTCCTTCAGGAAAAGATTCCTGGAGGTTCCATAGCATCCAAAGAGGAGGTGCTCACACCAGGTGAGTTGGGAGGAGCATCAGGGGAAGGGCCACCATTCCCCAAGACGCCCAAATACCTTGTCCACTGCAGATGAACCTGACTGCCCTGCACTGTCTTGACTGTCAACCCTAGGCTCGACACCCAACACAGTGGCACTTGTGACAGCACTGTGGTCCTTGAGGGCAAGCCACAGATCCCTGTGTCCGCTCGACATGGAGCCTGACACTGCTGCTGTATCTGGTCGGGCAAGTAGCCATGCACATGTCCAGGTGAGACGAGGTCTGTCTTCTCTGTTGAGCCCTAAGTGGTACCCCAAGACCTCGGCCAGAACGGTTGAGGAAAGCTCAGGCTCCAGCCTCAGCACAAGTCGAGGACTGAGCACCCTGAGACGATGGGGGAGGAATCCCCAGAGACGCCTGGCAACTGGCACGGAGACTGTCATCTTCTGTGGCCACAGGGGCGAGTCCCTGTTGTCCCCATTGTAACTCGACAGGACCCCGCAAAACTTGAGAAAAACCAAAAGATTCTCCCCTGAAAGCGGGGTGAGGACCTTGTCCGCTGTGGCGTCTCGGGGGAAATCATTGCTTCTCTCTTGGACCTCAAAAGGGTCGTTCACCTCCCTGCTGTGACGCATGAAGTTTCCTGCCTCACCTGTCCCTACTCGAGAGGAAAACCGAGGGTCCCGCCAAGAATGAAATGAGCCCCATTATCCCCTGCTGAACTCCAGATGAGGGTCCTTTACCTGCTCAGTCGGGAAAGGGTTCCCAGTGCTCTCTTACATCCCAACAGTAGACACTCGCACCAGGACAGTTGGAAGGAGCATCAGGGGTCTTGCCACCATTCCCCAAGACCCTCAAATACCTCATTCATTCCAGGTGGCTGGACTGCCCTAAGATGAGGGTCCTTTACCTGCTCAGTCGGGAAAGGGTTCCCAGTGCTCTCTTACATCCCAACAGTAGACACTCGCACCAGGACAGTTGGAAGGAGCATCAGGGGTCTTGCCACCATTCCCCAAGACCCTCAAATACCTCATTCATTCCAGGTGGCTTGACTGCCCTACACTGCGTCGACTGTCACCCCAAGGCTCGAAGCCTGACACACTGGCACGTGTGACAGCCCTGGTTACTACCTCGAGGTCAAGTCACAGATCCCTGTGTCCACTCGATGGGGAGTGTTACACTGCTGCTGCAGCTGTGGAGGCAAATGGCAGTGCACGTCTCCAGGCGTGACGAGGCCTGACTCCCCTTTGGGGCTCCATGGGAATCCCAAGATTTATATCAGCATGGGTGAGGAAAGCTCAAGTACCGGCTTCAGCACCAGGTGAGGACTGAGGACAGGGCGATGGCTGGGGAGGAATCCTCAAATGCGCATGGCAACTAGCACGGATACTGGCCTTTCCTGAGGCCACAGGGCGGGTCCCTAGTGTTTCCATTGTAACTCGAGACGACCCCGCCATAACACGAGAAAAACCAGAAGCTTAAACGCTGCAGGCGGGCCGAGGCACTTGTCCGCTGCGGTGTCTCGGGGAAAATCGCCACTTCCCTCAAGACCTCAAAAGGCTACTTCACACCCTTGCTGTGATCCAAGAAGTTCCCCACCCTGCACTTCCCACTTCAGAGGAACCCCATGGGTCCCATCCCGACTCAAGAGGAGCCCCGTTTCTGCCTGCTCAGCTCCAGATGAGGATCCTTTTCCCTTCTCCTGTAGGAAAGGTTTTCTGACACTCCCCTCGCATCCCAAGAGGAGACGTTCACAGCAGGAGAGTCAGGAGGAGCATCAGGTTTCGGGCCAGCATCCCCCAAGACCCCAAATGCCTCGTCCACTCCAGATGAACCTGACTGCCCTACACTGCCTCGACTGTCATCATGTGGCTTGAAGCCTGACACAATGGCACGTGTGACAGCCCTGGGGTACCTGGAGTGCAAGCTGCAAATCCCTGTGTCCACACGAAGGGTAGCCTGACACTTCTGCTGCAGCTGGGGAGGCAAGCGGCCGTACACATCTCCAGGGGAGACGTGGCATGACTCCCCTGTTGGGGCTCCAGGGGAAACCCAAGACCTATATCACAACAGGCGTGGAACGTTCAGGCTCCAGTCACAGCACCAGACGAGGACTGGGGACCCGGCGACCACTGGGGAGGAATCCACAGAGGCATCTGGCAACTGGCACAGAGTCTGGCCTCTCTTGAGAACACAGGGCCATGTCCCTGGGGTCCGTGTGGTAACTCGAAAGGACCCCGCCACAACTTGAGAAAAATCAAAAGTTTCTCCCCTGCAGGTGGTGTGAGGACCTTGTCCTCTGTGGTGTCTCCGGGGAAATCACCCCTTCTCTCGTGGACCTCAAAAGGGTCTTTCACCTTCTTGCTGTGACCCAAAAAATTCCCCGTCCCACCCGTCCCCACTCGAGAGGAGCCCCGAGGGTCCTGCCAAGACTCAAAAGGAGCCCCGTTAGCACCTGCTGAACTCCAGATATGAGCCCCTTTTCCTGCTACATCTGGAAATGTTTCCTGGCGCTCCTCTTGCATCCCAGGAAGAGGCCCTCGCCCCAGGAAAGTTGGGAGGAGCATCAGGGGTATGGCCAACATTCTGAACACACCCACATGTCTTGTCCATTCCAGATGAAATTGGCTGCCCTGCACTGCATCAACTGTCAGCCCGAGGCTCAATGCCCGACACACTGGCACGTGTGACAGCCCTGGGGTACCTGGAGTGCAAGCTACGGATCCCTGTGTCTGCACGACGGGGAGCCTGACACTGCTGCTGCAGCTGAGAAGGCAAGTGGCTGTGCACATCTCCAGGGGAGACGTGGCCAGACTCCCCTGCACGGGCTCCAGGGGACCCCAAGACCTATGTCACCACAGGTGTGGAAAGCTCAGGCTCTGGCCTCAGCACAAGACGAGGACTGCGGACCGGGCGACGACTGAGGAGGTATCCCCTGAGGCGTCTGGCAACTGTCACGGAGACTGGCATCTGAGGCCACAGGTTCAGGTCCCTGTGGTCTCCGACGTAACTAGAGAGGACCCTGCTGCAACTCGAGAAGAACAACTCGAGAGGAATCCCAAGGCTTACACCACGATTAAAGAGGAGCCTTATTTTCCCCTGCTCAGCTTCAGATGAGGGTCCCTTTCCCTGCTCCATCGAGAAAGGGTTCCTGGTCCTCCCCTCGCACCTCAAGCAGAGGGGCTCGCACCAGGAGAGTTGGGAGGAGCATCAGGGGTCGGGCCACTATTCCACAAGACCCCCAAATTCCTCCTCTATTCCAGAAGAAACTGATGGCCCTGCACTGCCTTGACTGTCACCCCAAGGCTTGATGTTTGGCACATGTGCCAGACCTGGGGTACCTCGAGAGCAAGCCACAGATACCTATGTCCTCTCAAAGGGGAGCCTGAGACTGCTGCTGCAGCTGGGGAAGCAAGAGGCCATGCAAGTCTCCGGATGAGACGAGGCCTGAATCCCCTGTGGGGACTCCAGTGGAACCCCAAGACCTATGGCAGAATGGGCAAGGAAAGCTCAGGCTCTGACCTCAGCACTAGACGAGGACTGAGGACCCAACGACGACTGGGGAGGAATCACCAGAGGCGCCTGGCTACTGGCACGGAGACTGCCCACAACAGAGGTCACAGGGGCAGGTCCCTGGGTTGCCCATCTTTACTCGATAGGACCTCACCACAACTTGAGTAAAACCAGAAGCTTCTCCACTGCAGGTGGGGTGAGACCCTTGTCCACTGGGGCGTCTCGAGGGAAATCACCCCTTCCATCGTGGACCTCGGAAGGCCCTTTCACACCCTTAATGTGACCCAAGAAGTTCCCCGCCCTACCTGTTCTCACTGGATAGGAAGTCTGAGGGTCCCGCCCCGACTGAAGAGGAGCCCCCTGTCCACATGCTCAGCTCCAGAGAAGGGTCCCTTTAACTGCTCCATCGAGAAAGGGTTCCTGGCACTCCCCTGGCATCCCACGTGGAGGCGCTCGCACCAGGAAAGTTGGAAGGAGAATCAGGGGTTGGGCCACCATTCCCCAAGACCCCAAAATGCCTCGTCCACTCCAGATGAACCTGACTGCCCTGCACTGCCTCGACTGTCAGCCCGAGGCTCAATGCCCAACACACTGGCACGTGTGACAGCCCTGGGGTACTTTGAGGGCAAGCCACACATCACTGTGTCTGCTCGATGGGGTTCCTGACACTGCTGCTGCAGCTGGGGAGGCACGCGGCTGTGTCGCCTCCAAGAGACACGAGGGCTGACTCCCCTTCGGGGACTCCAGGAGAACCACAAGACCTAAGCAGCACAGATGAGGAAAGCTCAGGCTCTGGCCTCAACACCAGAGGAGGACGGAGGACCCGGCGATGACTGGGGAGGAATCCCCAGAGGCGCCTGGCAACTGGCACGGAGACTGACCTCTCCTGAGGTCACAGGGGCGGGTTTCTGGGTTCCCCATCGTAACTCGAGAGGACCCCGCCAAAACTCAATGAAAACCAGAAGCTTCTCCCCTGCAGGCAGTTTGAGGCCCTTTTCCTCTGCGGCATCTCTTGGCAAATCCCTCCTTCCATCTTGGACCTCTAAAGGCTCCTTCACACCCTTGCTGTGACCCAAGAATTTCTCTGCTCCACGAGTGCCACTCGAGAGGAACTCTGAGGCTCCCACAGTGTTTCAAGAGAAGCCCCATTTTCCCCTGCTCAGGTTCAGATGTAGGGTCTTTCCCTGCTCCATCGGGAAAGTGTTCCTGGCGCTTCCCTCACATCCCAGTAGGAGGTGCTCACAACAGGAGAGTCAGGATGAGCCTTAGGGGTCAGGCCACAATTCCCCAAGATCTCTAAATGTCTTGTCCACTCCAAATGAACCTAACTGCCCTACAGTGCCTCGACAATGACCCCGAGGCTCAACTCCGGACACACTGGCACGTGTGACAGCCTTGAGGTACCTCGAGGGCAAGCCACAGATACCTGTGTCCGCTCGACGGGAGCCGGACACTGATGCATCCACTGGGGAGGAAAGCAGCCGTGCACGACTCCAGGAGAGAAGAGGCCTGACCCCTCTGTGGGGCCTCCAGGGGAACCACAAGAATTATGTCAGCCCAGGCGAGGAAAGCTCAGGCTCTGGCCTCAGCCCCAGACGACGACTGATGACCTGGCAATGACTGGGGAGGAATCCCCAGAGGCGCCTCCCAACTCGCACGGAGACTGGCCTTTCCTGATTCCACAGTGGCGGGTCCCTGGAGTGCTGTCGTACCTCGAGAGGACCCCACCGCAACTCGAGAACAACCAGAAACTTCTGCCATGCAGGCGGGGTGAGGCCCTTGTCTGCTGTGGCATCACTGGGGAAATCACTCCTTCCCTCTTGGACCTTGAAAGGCTCCTTTACACCCTTACTGTGATGCAAGAAGTTCCCCACCTCACCTGTCCCCACTTGAGAGGAACCCCGGGGGTCCAATGTGACTCAAGAGGAGCCCCATTTTCCCCTGCTCAGCTCCAGATGAAGGGCCGTTTCCCTGCTCCATTGGGAAAGGGTTTCCGGAGCTCCACTCGCATCCCAAGAGGAGGCACTCCCTCTAGGAGAGTCGGGAGGAGCCTCAGTGGTCGGGCCACCATTCCTCAAGACCCCCAAATGCCTCGTCCACTCCAGATGAACCTGACTGCCCTGCAGTGCCTCGACTGTCACCCCGAGTCTTGACTTCCGACACACTAGCACGTGTGACAGCCCTGGGGGACCTCAAGGGCAAACCACAGATTCCTGTGTTTGATCGTCTCCTCCCCACTGCTGCTGCAGCTGAAGAGGAAAGTGGCAGTGCACGTCTCCAGGCTAGATGAGGCCTGAATTCCCTGTGGGAGTTCCACGGGAACCCCAAGACCTATGTCAGCATGGGCGAGGAAAGTTAAGGCTCTGGACTCAGCACCAGACGAGGACTGAAGACCCGGCGATGACAGAGGAGGAATAACCAGAGGCACCTCGCAACTCACACGGAGACTGGCCTCTCCTGAGGCCACAGGGGTGGGCCCCTGGGGTCCCTGCCGCAACTCGAGAAAAACCAGAGGCTTCTCTTCTGCAGGCGGGGTGAAGCCCTTGTCCACTGCAGCATACTAGAGATTTCCCCTCAGTGAGGATAAGGNAACCAGAGGCACCTCGCAACTCACACGGAGACTGGCCTCTCCTGAGGCCACAGGGGTGGGCCCCTGGGGTCCCTGCCGCAACTCGAGAAAAACCAGAGGCTTCTCTTCTGCAGGCGGGGTGAAGCCCTTGTCCACTGCAGCATACTAGAGATTTCCCCTCAGTGAGGATAAGGCCCATTTCCCCTTCTTAGTTACTTGAGAGCAATCCTGTCTAACCCTCGTACCTCGAAAGGAGCCATGACTAATCTCAGGCAACATGAGAGCTCCCCGTCACAACTCGAGAGGAGCATGAAGATTCAGGTCACAACTTGAGAAACACCATGAGATTCTAACCCAACTTGAGAAGAGGCCTTTTCTCCTGCAGTCATTCAAGAGCAATTCCGCACACCACATTGCAACTCAAAAGGAGTCCAGACTACCCTGAAGCAACATGAAAGATTCCCTGAGTTCTCCATCACAACTCGAGAGGAAACCAAAGCTTTAGGCTGCAA
>SJYD01062103.1:0-14419 GCA_006408635.1 Nanger granti
TTCCTGCAATAAAATCATGAGGATTATCAGGAGTTAGGGGTAATATTTTGGGGTGGTAGTGAAGCAGAATCTATTTAAGCATTTAGAAAGCTATGTCATAATCAAATTAGTCTGGAAAACTTGTAGTCTTTCCTTCAGTTTCAGATGTTTCTAGAGCCCTAAGAGTAATGCAGGGCTTTCTAACTGAAACCAAGAAACTCACCAAGAGCTCATCAAACTCTAACAGTGCACATTAGCAAAACTGTGTTATTGTGCTGTTAAAATTTGTGAGCTTTATAGCCAGATTAAAGAATGACTAAGATGCCTTCAAGATGATTGTACTGAAGATCCTGCTAAAAGAGGTGAGGCCACAGGGCAAGGGAACAGGGGATGCATGGGAAACCCCTGAATGAAGTGTCCTCTGGGCAGAAGCAGGCTGCAAAGGCACAGTTGAGAAGAGTCCGTTAGGGCCACAGCTATAGATGCCTTCAAGATGATTGTACTGAAGATCCTGCTAAAAGAGGTGAGGCCACAGGGCAAGGGAACAGGGGATGCATGGGAAACCCCTGAATGAAGTGTCCTCTGGGCAGAAGCAGGCTGCAAAGGCACAGTTGAGAAGAGTCCGTTAGGGCCACAGCTATAAGTGTCATAGCCATGACTTTGGGTGTCTCCCTCCAGCCTGCATCTGAGGAGGATCAGCACCTGAGGCCTCTAGGTCAGGAATGACAAGAGACAGTACACCAGAGCAGCCACCAGGGACGGTTATTGTTGTAAATGTGGATGATCCCAGGAAGTAGCTGAGAGAGTGGGAGTCCAAGACCCATGCTCATTAGTCAGAGCCCCTGTAGTTTCTCACTCTAGTGCAATGCAAAGGCATGGTGCAGTCCACAAGCAAGGTGGAACTGGAAGGGGCTTCTATTCTCATCTTCTCTGAGGGTCAGACGATTTCAGACACATGCCTGCCATCTGTTGTGAAGACAGGGAGCAGGTCAGAGACCCAGGGCTTTCTTGTTGAAGGCACACACACACACACACACACACACACACACACACACGCACATCACCTCCTTGCTTGAAGACACAGTGTGCAACAGGGAGTGCAAATCCTGACAAGGTAAGCAGTGACATTAAACTATGCAGCACACACAAGTCAGGAGGAGGATAGTAGCTGTCAGAAATAACCTCTGCTTGGGACATACAGTCCCCCTCAGATGCAGAACACCACAAGGAACCCAGAGCTATGAGTGTGTCTGATGGTATGGAAGGGCCTGAAGACATCCATGGTGGCTGGGCAAGTGGAAGTTCCCAGCATCCTTGGAAACTCCTATTCCAGTGTGTTTCTTCCACTCAAAACTAGGGCTGTTGCTATTGGATCTTCTGGCCCAGCATGTGGCCTGAATGGCTCCTTGACCTGAAGCAGATTATGAACCACTCAAGTTTCTGCCATTGATCAGTGACCAAGATAAAGACTTTCTTAACTACAAGATCGACTTGAAGGTCAGTAAGGGAGAGTGAGGGCGTGTCGGTATGGGACTTGGGGGGAGTTGGGGGGATCATGTTATCTACGTTCATGTGATGTGAGAATATGCAGAGGTTTCGTGGAAACTGTTAATGCCTGCCTAGGAGGCAAGAAGAGGTACCTAGATTCTTGCATCTTTACCCTCATCCCTGTCCTGCACCTGCAGGTGCATAGTCATCCAAGGTCCAGCTGCAAGCTGATCTTTTCCTTTTGGGACAACTCCTACTTTAGGAACACCATGATTATTAAGGAGTATTACCTTGACATCACTGGTAAAAAGTGGCTCCGGGGCGGTGTAGGTGCGTAACGGGATTCATGATCCACCTGTGGAATCTGCCCCAGTGTTCCCTGTCTTTCTACAGGGTATAGGGCACGTTATTCCACTCCAGTCCACTGGTTCTTGGACTTTGAATGAGGGGCACTCAGCTGCAGGCTGGACATCAGGAGCCTTAACTTTCTCAACTGATTGTCAGGCCACAGCTGCCCAGAATCGGACAGGATTGCTGAGATGGAGTTGCTTTGGGCCTGGATACAATTGATGATTGACGCTGTAGTTCTTGAATGCTCATGAGAGTGTTTGTGGCCTAGTTAACCCCAGGCTGACCTTGTTTTTGTTGTCAGCAGATCATTGGCAAAGACATGTGGAACAATTCTGTGAAATATTATCCTAGGAAGGAAGGTACTGCCGTAAGTGGTAACTGACAGAGACACGTGTGGTGAGGGTGTGTGCACGTTGACCCTGAAATGACAGACGTGTAGTGGCCAGGACACTGTCCTTTCCCATATGGGGATGCTCAGTCTCATGCAAGATGGCTGCGGCGCCAGATTTTGGGCCAGATTTTGTAGCACATGCCCTGCTGAGACTGGGGCCTTGGGGATTCAGTGTGTCCGTGAGTGAAGCAATTCTCCCTCAATTTAGCTGTGGTTGCAGTGCGAGAGTCCTAGGTGATACTACTAGAAGCAGGATGAATTAAGTATCTTTGTCAGAATCTTCCTTCCATGGGTCCTGCCATTCCCCAGCCTCCTGTTGCTCAATGAGCTCAAGAGTGTCTGTGTCTTACACTACTGCCCACTACCCTGAGAAGGCCTATCATTGAAAGAGTGCCCTGTCCAGTGTCCCAGTGCACCTGTGTGCTGACTTTGGGATCTTCTGGGAATTTCCACATCCACAAATTTGCATCTCACCACAACCACACATGCTGTGCTGGAATTGGCTTCACGCTGCCTTCAGAAAATATGGAAATGCTCAGGAAGGAGGTGGAGAGGGAGCTCCAAGGGCAGGACATGGTTCCTACTGACGCCATCTCCAACATTGCTGGACACGGTGTCTTCAGCTCCTGAAACACCTGTGTTCTCTGTTTATGTTCATGTTTCCGTATCAAGCCTGTAAGTGTATACACATGTGTGCTTGTGCTTCCTGTGTTTATGTGTGTGTATGTGTGTGTGTTTTTCTGGTCCAAGGAAACATCAGAGATGAAGGCAACAAGAGAGGAGATGTCAAGCAAGCAGAAGAGGAGGCACACGGCATCACAAATATGAGAGTGGTTGGTTGCCATATCTCTGCAGTGACCCTATCCTGAATGGAAGTGAGGAAAGGATGGTCAGTAATAACACAGGACCTTGGCTCCAGAAATCTGCAATTAGATGAAATACAGAAACATGCTCACCATTTCTACCGTGTTGTAGTACGTGTTTGGACCAGGAAGAGCAGATGCATGGCCTGTGGATTCACCCAGGGAAAATCAGGTGGCATAGGGCTTTAAAACCACCATCTGTGGAGCCCACAGTCTGTGCGGAGATGAGCCAGCATTTGGAAATGGTGGATGTGGTATAGAGGACCTGGGATGCTTGAGGAGGCTAAGGTCTTGCTGAGAAGGACAGAGACCTGAAGGAGAAAGAGTCACAGATTGTCTGTTGCACTGGAGACTTGTTCCACACACATGAGAAGGAGATTCGGGAAGGTACTGGGCCAGTGCTGCCCAGGATTAGCCCATCAGCCAGCACACTCTCTCCATGAAGGTGGCACACAGTGTCTCTCTGCAACACAAAATGGGAGACATGCAAAGGTAGGTTGTCAGTGCAAAACCACAGGCATCCTAGGAGAAACAAGGTGTGAGTGTGGCATGCCTGCAGGGTCTTCCAGTCTCCCTGGCAGTAGAGAAAGGTGAAGAAAGTGCAGGTGTTGATGTACCTGCGTGGTCCTCTGCTGGGATGTGCCTAAGGGGGGCAGGACAGGGAGGAAGCAGGATGGTGGGCTTATTGCATATCCCAAGGGACCTCAGGAGAGTAGGAGACAGGGAAGCCCCTAGGGGATGTTCAGGGCCTGCTGGTATTCAGCGTCTAGGGAAAGTCCTGCCAAAGATACCCCATGGCTCATGCTCAAAGCCCTGACATAAATTCCTTCTTTCTTCCGGGTCTTGAGGCCTGGCTTTTGAGGCTTGAGGGGCAAAGATGTGTGTCTGCACCTGAGAGAGGATTTTGGCAGTCTTGCTAGTGCAGGTTGTCTGATTTTTTTCATAGAGGATTTGCACCAGGTGAAACTTAGAGGGAATCTGCCTCCCGGGTGACCGTCTTTGATATCCCTGTGCCCAGCTGAGGACTGGCTTCCTAGGCACGTGGCCTGTGTAGGTAAGCAGGGATGCCTGACTGTAAGGAGTCCTGCCTGGGCTTAATGAGACCAACTGAGAGAGAGTATTCACATTTAGCCAATCAGTGAAGGTGGGTGGAATCAAGCCCTCCTGTTGTTTTGGGGATAGAAAAGCTGCTTTCTGCCCAAAGGAGGCGTGAGCTGTGGGTCCAGTAAGGGCAGTTTTCCCAGGTCATATCTGTTTGGGGATTCTGTGGGTAATGGTAGAGAAAACAGTTTTCCAAGTCAGCTGAGCCCAGAAGTCCTTGTTTTCGGTTCCTCTGAAGGATTGCACAGACAATGGATCAGACCAGCGTGACTGGTACTGTGAAGCTGTCCAAGGTGATGGGAGAATGCAGAACAAAGGTGCATGCCACTCTGCTGTCCAGGGCGAGCATTTTCAACCTTCCTGATCTTCTCTGCAGATCGGTCCCTATCAGGAGCAAATGCCAAAATTTTGTAGCCTTTGAGGCTAAGTCACAGAGTTAGAAGTGCAACCTGATGATTGAGTTGCAAAGGAGGGGTGGGGAAATAGGACAAAGAAAATCGGGTGGTTACCAAAACTTATGTCCTAGAGAAGAAAGCTTATACTTTTGCATATCTGCAAGTTTCCTCTCAAGGATGTTAATGTGTACACATGCATGTGTGTCCATATGTGCACATAAAATTGCCTGGCAGTACACTTGTGTATATGAGGTTTTGGAACTGACCTAGCCAGGTGATGGAAGTTGGATGGTGAAAATGTTAAAGACACAGGGAACAGTAATACTCTGGCCATCAGAAGCACTGGAGCCAGGGTACCAATGCCTCTTATCTCACAGAGTGAGCAATTTCCAAGTGGAATCACAGTGGTGTACCCAGGATGCCTGGCATAAAGGAGAGGCAGGAAGAAAGTGCCTGGGGGCCACCAGTGAGAGTGGCCAGAACAGGCTGCAATCCCAGACACAGAAGCTGAGGTGAATGACCCCACAGTCCCTTGGACATGCATCTACAAAAGCCTTTCCTTCCTTCTCAAACACTGGGCATTCTTTCCTTGACCTTACCATGAGCATGAGCACCGCTTGCCATTTTTGTGAGGATTCAGAAATGGACCAGCACGGCAGCATAGGCACTTGCTCCCTGCATAGTCTTCCAGTCTGAAACATCACTTTTTGTACTCTTTGCAGAAAGCATATATAGGGGGTCAGGAGTATATGATGGATAATTTAGATTGATCCTATTGCTGCTCCGGCCCCACAGGATTGGGTAACTGGGCAGGCTGGTACATGTTCTCACATAGATAACAGAACCACTTGAAAGGGCCTCGTAGGGCAAATGGGCAGACATGCATGTCTCCCGCACCAGTGAGTCATGGAACTTAACAGGGAGTTGTCCTTAGTGATTCACTAGCAGGCATTTGAAGAAGGTTCAGGGAGTTCCCTCGTGCCAACAGGGCATGCCCCATTTCTCTCTCTGTGAAAAGTGTGGCCATGCCACCTCAGGCCTGTGCAGCATTCATGTCTGTCTAGTGAGGGAGGGAGGGTTACTTGACCCCTTCTGTGGTTCAGAAGTGACCGCCCACGGCTGGCTTTCAAGTTTGAGAAACCACTCTCCAAACCTGTGGACTACAAAAGTCTGATCTCCCATTGGTGCAACTCACTCAGGAGGAGAAGGGCTTGCCTTCATGCCAAGGATAAGCTTCTCCTATGATCTCTGGTGCCCATACAGTGGCAAACGAGAACAGCACCACTTAAAGTGATGGAGACCCACAGACACCAGCCCTGGTACACACAAGGAAGTGTTGCCCAAAACAGTACTATGCGAAAGCAGAGATAAATAGACAAAGAGAGAGTTCGGTATCCAAAGGTCTGGGTGTCCCTGAGCAATGGAGATAACGTTGCAAACAGTTGGGGTTTTCCCTACTCCCCTAGCATCTGGCCAACAACAGTCTCTTTGTCCCATGGAGAAAAGTATCCGGCAACTTGGCACACCTGTGTATCCTTTGGATACTTAGGGAGAGCTCCCAGTTACTGAAGGTCCTGTGGGACACAGGAGTGTGCTGTTTGGATTGTGGATCAGGAATCTGTGGTTGGAATTTCTGGATCCAGATCAATGACAGTGCCTCAGGTAGTGGCAGATGCAAAACTCTCTGGCTCTCTGGAGCAGAATCTGGCCACGTAATGGAGCTGGATCCCAAAAACCAGAGAAGAAGCCATCCAGTCTAGGGTCATGTCCATAGTGTGCTGTCCACTACCCTCTCGGTCATTGGTCTAGATTTGGGTCAGCTGCCTGTGAGTGACTCACAGCCTAGGGTCCCACCTCTTTGGCTGATGTCTCAGGGCCCGTTCACCCAGTCCTGGGCTGCCACCACACCTTTCCTTAGTCTCAGCGGCCCCCCACCCCCACACACAGCAGCTATAGCCTCCCAACAATGCCCCACACTTCCTACACCAAAAACTTTAGTGGGCCCCACAGGTTTACTGCAGCCTGGGCCGGCATTGCACACCACTTGCTGTGGTGCTATTATGTCCTGTCCCTTCACATCTGACCCAGGCTGGGGTCATGGCCAGAGCCAAGAGGAGCATGAGAGGTGGTCAGAGGAATGCAGGAGTGTCCTAGGACCTCGGACCTTCTTAGTTGTGAGCCCGGGTGCTCAGGGGGATGGGGCCCTGTGGCCTGCCCTTGCGATGCTGTGCGTGGCTGGGACATTGCAGCTACCAGTTGTCACACTAGGCGAAGATGCCACCCTCTTCAGAGTGGAGGCAGAAGAGGACAGCAAGGCCCAGGTGGACGGAGACGTGGCAGGGATCAGACAGGTGTTCCAGCTGCTTGCAGAGGACATCACTGAGGATGTGGAGGTTGTGGAGGATAAGGAGCATTAACAGGGGTCCTCCTGCTGGAGAAGAAGACAGTGGAGGAGCAGTGCCAGGAAAAGTCTGGAGGCCTGAGTGAGCTTCTTGCGCTAGAAGTGCTGCAGGCACTGGCCACCCTGCAAGTGGAACTGAGCTCTGAGCATGAGACAAAATGCAGGGCCTACATTTGGTTCATGTGCAAGAGCCATGAGAGAAGGAAGTGTTACTTGGCTTAGAGGAGCACCATCATCCAGGGTATCCCTGGCTTCAGGGCCAAAGTGGTATCCTTTTTGCTGCTCCTTGGGGACTGCTGCTCAGGAGGAGGAGGAGGCATATAGACAGGAGCAGGAGGAGGGATGGAGTGAGCACACATGATGGGTGCTGGAGGACCGTGAAGGAAGTGTGGTACTGGGCAATTGGCAGGCTCCCAAGGCAGAGCTGAGTAGAGTCTGGGCGAGGCCACACCTGTAAGTGTCACAGCCATGACTTTGTGTGTCTGCTTCAGGCCTCCATCTGAGGGAGGAACAGCCTCTAAGTCAGGAATGACCAGAGACAGTACACTAGAGCAGCCTTAGCAGACAATTATTGTTATAAAGGTGAATGATTCTGAAAATAACTGAGATATGGCAGTCAAACACACACACACACACACACACACACACACACACACACACACACCATACATACACTAACAAACACCAACCCCTTTGCTTTCAGACATGATTTGTCACAATGACTGTTTGTCCTACCATATAAGCAGTGACATCCCACTACCCAGCATACACAGGTCTAGAGAAGAGTAGCAATCAGGAACAGCCCCTGATTGGGGGATGCAGACCATCTCAGATGCAGCACACCACAAGGAACACAGTCATGAGCATGTCTGATGGTATGGAAGCACCTGAGATCATCAGTAGTGGCTGGGTAAACAAAAGGCCCAGCATCCTTAAGATGCCTGTTCCAGTGTCCTTCTTCCACCCCAGACTAGGGCTGATGCTTCTGACTCTTCTTGGCCCAGCATGTGGCATAAATGGCTCCTTGACCTCAAGCAGATTATGAACCACCCTCAAGTTTCTGTCATGATCAGTAACCAAGATAAACACTTTCTCAGCTATGTGATTGACTTGAATGTCAGTGAGGGAGACTGAGGACAGGTGGGTATGGGATTGTGGTTGTGTGTGAGTATCATGTTATCCATGTTCCTACACTGTGAGAGTTTGGAGAGGCTTCGTGGAAGCTGTTAATACCTGCCTGGGAGGCAAGCTGAGGATCCTAACAGTTTTTCCCTCCTCCCTATCCTAGCAGGTCAGGTGCAAGCCATTCACAGTAATGCAGCAAGCTGATCTTTGCCTTTTGGGACTATCCCAAATTCTTGGACACAGTGATCACTTAGGAGTATTGCCTTGACATCACTGGTAAAACATGGTACTCGGGGTGATGACTGTGGGTATGCAAGGGTGTGGATGATCCACCTGTGGGATCCACATCCATCTCCTCTGTCTTTCTGCAGGATATAGGGGACATTGTCCCACTCCAGTCCATTGGTTCCGAGACTTTGAACAGGTAACACCCAGCTGCAGGCTGGATATCAGGAGCCTTAACTTTCTCAACTGGTTATCAGGCCACAACTGCTCAGAATCAAACTGGATTGCTGAGCTGAAGTTGCTTTGGTCCTGTATACAGTTGATGATTGTTGTTGGAGTTCTAGGCTGCTCTTGTGAGGGTTCAGGTCTTGATCAGCCCAGCACTGACCTTGCTCAGCAGCAAGGTGTTGCCAGCAGATCATCAGCGAAGATGAGTGGGATGATCCCCTGAATGACTGCCCCAGGAGGGAAGATTCTTCCAGAGAGGTGGGCATAGAAAGACATGTGGTGAGGGGTCTGGAGGTGGGCCATGAAGGGACAGATATGTACTAGCTGGGACACTGTCCTTTCCCAAATGCAGATGCTCAGTCTCATGCAAGCTGGCTGTGGAGCCCGAATTTGGGCCATGCATGTAGCAGGTGGCCTGCTGAGACTGGGGGCTTGTGGATTCAGTGTGTCCATGAGTGAACAAAGTCTCTCTCAAATCAGTTGTGGTTTCAGAGTGAGAGTCCTATACTACTAGATGGAAGGGTAACTTCAGTTTGTTTGTCAGAATCATTCTTCCATGGGTCCTGCCATCCCCCGGCCTCCTGATGCTCACTGAGTTTGAGATTGCCTGGGCCTTACACTCCCATCTCTTACCCTGGGAAGGTCTATCATTGCAAGGGTGTCCTCTCTGGGGTTCCAGTGCACCTGTGTGCTGACTTTGGGATCTTCTGTGAATTTACACATTCACCACTCAACATCTCACCACCACCACACATCTGTACTGTAAGCAGCTTCAGGCTACCTTGGGAAAATATGGAAGGCCTCAGGGAGGAGGTGGACAGGAAGCCACAATGACAGGACATGGTGCCTACTAACTCCATCTCCCACATTGCAGTGACCAACCACCCTTTGACTGGGGAGGCCTCATGCCTCCTCTTATGTTTGTTCAGCACCTCCTCTCCTATCACCTTCATATCTGCATCTTCCCTGGGCTAGACACAGGCACACAAACACAAACACAGCTGACACAAGCACATGGGTGTATATAAACACAGGCTCAGCACAGGGATGCAAATACAAACAAGTAACACAAGCTCTTGTAACACCTTTGTTTCATGATTTTGTTTGTGTCCCCACACTGAGCATGTGTGTGTCCACACATGTGGTCATGTCGGACGTGTTTGTGTGTGTGTCCGGCCTAGGGCAGATGCAGAGATGAAGGCAACAGGAGAGGAGGAGCTGAGGAACCATAAGAAGAGGCATGAGGCATCCCCATTGTCAAGGTGGTTGTTCGCCATATCTCTGCAGTGACCCAGTTCAGGATGTGAATGAGGAAAGACAGCCACTGATAACGCCAGACTGTGGCTCCAAGATCTGCAATTAGGCCAAATACAAAATACGCTCATCATTTCTATCTTGTTATTGCCTGTGTTTGTACGAGGAAGAGGGGGTGCATGGTCTGAAGATTCACCCAGGACAAATCAGATGGGGTGGGTCTTTGAAACGCTGGTTGTGGAGCCCTCAGTCTGAGGGCACATGGGCCGTTCTGTGGAAATGTGGATGTGGCTACAGCAGGACTGGAATGGTGAGGAAGCTAAGGTCCTGCGGAGAAGGGCAGACACCTAAAGGAGAAAGAGGCACAGATTGTCTGCTGCACTGGAGACTTTTCTGCACACATGAGGAGTATGTGGAAAGTCCTGGGCCTGTGCTGGCCAGGATCAGCCCATCAGCCATCACACTCTTTCCCTGAGGGTGTGATGCAAAACACAAAATGAGCTAGGCTGTCCGTGCAAAACCACAGGCATCTTTGGAGAAACAGGGTGTGACCGTGGCATGCCTCCGGGCACTTCCAGCCTCTCTGGCAGTGCAGGTAGGCAAAGAAAGCGCAGGGGTGGGTGTATGTGTGTGGCCCTCTGCCGGATGTGTCTGTGAGGGAAGGAAAAGAGAGGAAACAAATGTAGTGGGCTTATTGCATGTCCCAAGGGACCTCTGGAGAGTGGGAGACAGGGAGGCCCCTGGGGGCAATTTGAAGCCTGCAGGTTTTCAGGGTCCAGCATCTAGGCTCTAGCAGTCCTGCCAAAGATACCTCATGTCTGGTGCTGAAAGTCTGACGTGAATTCTTTCTTTCCTTTGAGGTTATGCCCATGGCTGTGGGGTCTAGATAGACAAAGGTGCACGGCTGCGCCTGAGGGAGGATTCTGACAGTCTTGCTAGAGCAGATTCTCTGATTTTGTCATAGAGGATCTGCACCAGGTGACACTCAGATGTACCCTGCCTTCCAAGTCACAATCTTGGATGTCTTTGGGCACAAACAAGGACAGGCTTCATTGGGAGTTCAGCTGTGTGGGCAAGCAGGTATAGCTGATTGTAGGAAGACCTTCCTGGCCCTAATGAGAACAACTGAAAGGGAATCTTGGCATTTAGTAAATCACTGAGACATGAGTGGTTCAAGCACACTTGGTGCTACGTCACAGAGTTAGAAGTGTAACCAGACATGATCGATGTACAAGTGAAAGAAAATAACCAGGAGAAACAAAATCATGTGCTTACCAAAATTCATGTTCCTGGAGAAGAAACCTTGTACTTCTGCATATGTGCAAGTTTTCTTTCAGGGATATTAGTGTGTTTACGCATGTGCATGCACATGTGCCTGCCAATACGCTTATGAGTATGAGCGAACCAGATGAAGGAAGTTGAATCAGCAAAACCATGAAAGCCATATGGAAAGGTATATAGACTCCAGCTAGCAGAAGCAGTGAAGCCAGGGTAGTAATCCCTGTCATCATTGAGCGAGCAAGTTCTGAGTCGAATCACAGTGGTAGAGCAAGGATGCCTGGCAGTAAAGGGAGGCAGGAAGAAAGTGCCTTGGGGTGACCAGTGAGAATGCAGAAGATCTGAGACACAGAACAGGCTGCAATCCCAGACACAGAAGCCACAGTGGTTGACCGAACAGCCGCCTAAACACTCAGATACAAGGGCCTTTCTGTCCTTCTCTAAGGCTCTGGTGTCCCTGAACAGTGGAAATCAACTGTAGCAAAGAGTGGGGGTTTTTCCCTTCTGCCCTAGCATCTGGACAGCAACAGGTTCTCTGTCCCATGGAGAAAAGTATCCAGCCACGTGGCACCCCTGCTTATCTTTGGATACTCAGGGAGAGTTCTCAGTTATTCAGGGTCCTGACAGACAAAAGAGTGTACTGTTTGGACTGCGGAGCAGGAACCCATGATTGGAATTTCCAGAACCTGGTCAATGATAGCGCCTGGGGTAGCCCCAGATGCAAAACCAACTTCCCCCCTGGATCAGTATATGCCATGTGGGTGATCTGCAGCCCAGGAACTGTGGAAGATGCCCTACGTTCAAGGAGCATTTTCATAAGGGTGCTGCCCAATATGCTCCCGGTCACTGGACTAGATTTGGGCCAGCAGCCTGTGTGTGGCTCACAGCCTAGGGACCCACTTATTTGGTTGATCTCCCCAGGGCCAATTCACCCTCTCCTGTGCTGTGTGCCACTCCTTTCTTCAGCCTCAGGCAAATGGACACACACCAGCCCCTGCTTCCCTACCATCTCCCTCACTTCCCCCCACCCTCCAAACAACTAGTGGGTCGCACAGGATTACTGCAGCCTGAGCTGCATTTACACACCATTTGTTGTGCTATTATGTCCCATCCCTTCACATCTGCCCCAGCCTGGGGTCACGACCAGGGCCAAGAAGAGTGTGAAAGGCAATCAGAGGAATGCTGGAGACTCCTGGGACCCCGGACCTTCCTAGTTTTGAACCCCGGTTTTAGGGCACTGGGGTTGGTGGTCTGCCATCTTGATGCGTTGTGAGGCTGGGACCTTGCAGCCACCAGTTTCATGGTAGGAAAAGGAGCCACTGTATTCAGGGTGGAGGCGGTGGACGACAGTGGACCCTGGTGGACGGAGACATGGTGGGCATAGGGCAGTTATTACAGCTGCTGCACAAGACATCATGGAGGAGGTGGAGGTTGTGGCAGATGGAGAGCAACAATAGTGGTTCTCCCAGAAGTTAAGTGGATGTTAGAGGAGTAGGGCCAGGAAAGGCCCAGGAGCATGACTGAGCTTCCTGGGCAAAATTTGCTGCAGGCACTGGACACCCTGAAGGTGGAGCTGAGCTCTGAGCATAGAAAAACAGCAGGGTTTTCTTTCAGTTCATGTGCAAGAACCATCAGAGGAGGAAGCCTGACTTGGCTTGGAGGAGTGTCATCATCTGGGGCATCCCTTGCTTATGGAACATAGCTGTATCCTTTCTGTTGCTCTTTGAAGTCCGTTGCTCAGGAGGAGGAGGAGGAGGTGCAAGAACCTTTTTCCTCCTCTCTATCTGGCAGGTGGTGTTCCAGAGCCATCCATGGTCCCACTGCAAGGTGAAATTTTCCTTTCATGACCCCCCTACTTCTTGAACATGTTAACCACTATGTATAATTACTGTGACATCATTTGTAAGACGTGGTTCCTAGGGTGATGAGTGTGGGAGTGCAAGGTTGTGGATTGTCCACCTGTGGGATCCACATCCATCTCCCCTGTCTCCCTGTAGGGTATAGGGTAAGTCATTCCACTCCTGTCCACTGGTTCTGGGACTTCGAATAGGGAGCATCCAGCCACAGCATGGACACCAGGAGCCTTAACTTTCTCAGCTGGTTGTCAGGCCACAGCTGCTGAGAATCAAACAGGTTTGCTGAAGTGTGGTTTCTTTGGGCATGCACACAGTTAGTGATTGATTTTGGAATTCTTGGCTGCTGGCTCACCTTGCTCGTACTGCCAGCAGATCATCGGCAAAGATATGTGGAACAATTCCCTGAAGTAGTACCCTGGGTAGGAAAGCTCTTCCATGAGAGTAGCTGACAGAAACATGTGGAGATGGGATGTGATGGTGGGCCCTGAAGAGATAGTAGTGTAATATCTGGGACACTGTCCTTTTCCAAATGGGGATGCTCAGACTCATGCAAACTGGCTGTGGAGCCTGAATTTGGGCCCCACATGTAGCAGGTGACCTCCTGAGAATGTGGGGAATTGATGGGTCCGTGAGTGAAGAAAGTCTCTCTCAAATCAGCTGTGGTTGCAGCGCCAGCATCTAGGTGATTTTACTAGAGGTAGGGTGCATTCAGTACCTTTGTCAGAATCATCTTTGGGGGTCCTTCCATCCCCAGCCTCCTGCTGCTCACTGAGTTTGAGATTGCCTGGGCACTTCACTCCTGCCCCTTACCCAGGGAAGGCCTATCACTGAAAGGATGTCCTCTCAAGGGTCCCAGTGCACCTGCGTGCTGACTTTGGGATCATCTGTGAATTTCCACATACACCACTTAGTGTCTCACAGGCACCAAATATGCTGCCCTAGAAGTGGCTTCAGGCTGCCTGGGGAAAATATAGAAGAATTCGTGGAGGAGGTGAACAGGGAGCGGCAAGGGCAGGACATGGTGCCTACTGTAACCATCTCTGACATTGCTGGACTCGGTCGCCTTCACCTCCTGAAACACCTATGTTCCCAGTTTGCATTTGTGTCCCCATAATGATCAGCCCTGTGATTTCTATGAAAGGAATGATACTAAAGCTGAAACTCCAGTACTTTGGCAACCTCGTGTGAAGAGTTGATTCATTGGAAAAGACTTTGATGCTGGGAGGGATTGGGGGCAGTAGAAGAAGGGCACAACAGAGGATGAGATGGCTGGATGGCATCACTGACTCGATGGACATGAGTTTGAGTGAACTCCGGGAGTTGGTGATGGACAGGGAGGCCTGGCGTCCTGCGATTCACGGGGTCACAAAGAGTTGGACACGACTGAGCGATTGAACTAAATGCAACTGACTGAGCAGGTGTGTGCATACAGACGTGTGCTTCTGTTGGCTGTATTTGTGTGTGTGTGTGTGTGTGTGTGTGTG
>SJYD01062105.1:4145-33622 GCA_006408635.1 Nanger granti
TCGAGTGGACACAGGGATCTGTGACTTGATCTCGAGGTACTACCCAGGGCTGTCACACGTGCCTGTGTGTCAGGCTTCGAGCCTCTGAGTGACAGTTGACGTAGTGCAGGGCTGTCAGGTTCATCTTGAGTGAACGAGGTATTTGGGGGTCTTGGGGAATGGTGGCTAGAACCCTGATGCTCCTCCTGACTGTCCTGGTGCGAGTGTCTCCTGTTGGGATGTGAAGGGAGCGCTGGGAACCCTATCCCGACAGAGCAGGAAAGGGACCCTCATCTGGAGCTCAACAGGGGATAACGGGGCTCGTTTTCATTCTTGGCGGGACCCTGGGTTTCCCTCTCGAGTGGGGACGGGGGGGCGGGGAACTTCTTGGGTCACAACAAGAAGGAGAACGACCCTTTTGAGGTCCAAGTGAGAAGGGGTGATTTTCCCTGAGACTCCAGCGCGGACAAGGTCCTCACCCCGCCTGCAAGGAGAATCATTTGGTTTTACTCAAGTTGTTAAGGGGTCCTCTCGAGTTACAAAGGGTATCCCAGGGACTCGCCCATGTGGCCTCAGGAGAAGCCAGTCTCCGTGCCAATTGCCAGGCCCCTCTGGGGATTCCTCCCCAATCATTTCAGGGTGCGCAGTTCTCGAATTGTGCTGAGGCCCGAGCCTGAGCTTCCCCGACCATCCTGACCTAGGTCTTGGGGTTCCCATGGAGCCCCACAGGAGAATCAGGCCTCATCTCGCATGGAGACATGCACTACCGCTTGCCTCCACAGTTTCAGAAGCAGTGTAAAGCTCCCCATCAAGTGGACACAGGGATCTGTGATTTGATCTTGAAGTACTACCCAGGGATGTCACACGTGCCAGGGTGTCAGGCTTCGAGCCTCGGGTGACAGTCGAGGCAGAGCAGGGAAGTCAGGTTCATCTGTAGTCAACGAGGTATTTGGGTGTTTGTGGAATGGTGCCAAGACCCCTGATGCTCCTCCTGACTGTCGTGGTGCGAGTGCTTCCTGTTGGCATGTGAGGGAAGTGCTGGGAACCCTTTCCCGACAGAACAGGAAAGGGACCCTCATCTGGAGCTCAACAGGTATACCGGGGCTCCTTTTCATTCTTGGCGGGACCCTCAGTGTTCCTCTCGAGGAGTGACAGGTAGCACAGGGAACTTCTTGGGTCACAGCCAGCAGGTGAACGATTGTTTTGAGGTCAAAGAGAGAAGATATGATTTCCCCCGAGATGCCAGAGTGGACAAGGTCTTCACCCCGCTTGCAGGGGAGAATCTTTGGTTTTTCTCAAGTTGTGGCGGGGTCCATTCGAGTTACAATGGGAACCCCGGGCTTTGGCCCCTGTGGCCTGAGGAGAGGACAGATTCCATGCCAGTTGCAAGGCGCCTCTAGGGATTCATCCCAAATCGTCTCAAGGTGCTCAGTTCTCGACTTGTGCTGAGACAGGAGACTGAGCTTTCCTCGTCTGTCCTGACCTAGGTCTTGGGGTACCCCTGAGGCCCCCACAGAGGTGACAGGCCTCGTCTCGCCTGGACACGTGCACGGCTACTTGCCTGACCAGCTGCAGCAGCAGTGACAGGCTTCATGTCGAGCGGACACAGGGATCTGTGGCTTGCCCTAGAGGCCCAAAGTGCTGTCACACGTGCCACAGTGTTGGGCGTTGAGCCTCAGAGTGACAGTCAAGGCAGTGCAGAACAGACAGGTTCATCTGCAGTGGACAAGGTATTTGGGGGTCTTGGAGAATGGTGGCCCAAACCCAGATGCTCCTCTCCACTTTCCTAGTGCAAGCACCTCCTCTGGGGATGCGAGGGAAGCCACTGGAAACCTTAACCTAAGGAGCAGGAAAAGCGACCATCGTCTGGAGCTTAGCAGGGGCAAACGGGGCTCCTCTTGAGTCGCAGCGAGTCCCTTGGGATTCCTCTCGTGTGCGACGGTTGTTGCCAGGAACAGCTTTTGTCACAGCAAGGGAGTGAAGGAGCCCTTCGGGGTCCAAGAGGGAAGGGGTGATTTCACACGAGACAGCTCAATAGATAAGGGCCTCACCCCACTTGCAAGAAAGAAGCTTCTGGTTTTTCTCCAGTTGCAGCAGGGTTTCTCGTGTTACGACGGGGAGCAATTGGACCCACCCCTGTGGCCTCAGGAAAGGTCAGTCTCCGTGCCAGTTGCCTTGCACTTTTGGGGATTCCTCCCCAGTCATCGCGGGGTCCTCAGTCCTCTTCTGGTGCTGAAGCCAGTATAGGACCTTTCCTCGCTCATGCTGACATAAATCTTTGGGTTCCCATGGATCCCCCACAGGGCAGTTAGGCCTCGTCTCGCCTGGAGACATCCACTGCCGCTTGCCTCCGCAGGTGCAGCAGCAGTGTAACGTTCCGAGGAGAGTGGACACAGATATCTGTGACTTGACCACGAGGTACTACCCAGGGCTGTCACACGTGCCAGTGTGTCAGGCTTCGAGCCTGGGGGTGACAGTCGACGCAGTGCAGGGCAGTCAGGTTCATCTGGAGTGAACGAGCTATTTGGGGGTCTTTGGAATAGTGACAAGACCCCTGATGCTCCTCCCGACTGTCCTGGTGCGAGTGTCTCCTGTTGGGATGTGAGGGGAGCACTGGGAACCCTTTCCCGACAGAGCAGGAAAGGGACCCTCATCTGGAGCTCAGCAGGGGATAACGGGGCTCCTTTTCATTCTTGGCGGGACCCTCGGTGTTCCTCTCCAGTGGGGATGGTTGAGGCTGGGAACTTCTTTTTCCACAGCGAGAATGTGAACAATCATTTTGAGGTCTATGAGAGAAGATGTGATTTTCCTCGAGATGCCAGAGCAGACATGGTCCTCACCCCGCTTGAAGTGGAAAATATTTTGGTTTTTCTCAATTTGTGGTGGGGTCCTCTCTAGTTATGACTGGAAACCCAGGGACTCGCCTGTGTGGCCTCAGGAGAGGCCAGTCTCCGTGCTAGTTTTCAGGGGCCTCTTGGAATTTCTCCTCAATCGTCTCAGGGTGCTCAGTACTCGACTGGTGCACAGGCTGGAGTCTGAGATTTCCTCGACCCTCCTGACCTAGGTCTTAGGGTACCCCTGAGGCCCCCACAGAGGAGACAGGCCTCGTCTGGCCTGGACACATGCATGGCTAATTGCCTGACTAGCTGCAGCAGCAGTGTCAGGCTCCATGTCAAGTGGACCTAGGGATCTGTGGCTTGACTCGTGGTCCAACCCAGGACTGTCCCAGGTGCCAGCTTGTCAGGTGTCGAGCCTCGGGGTGACAGTCAAGGCAGTGCAGGGCAGTCAGGTTCATCTGCAGTGGACAAAGCATTTGGGGGTCTTGTGAAATGGTGGCCCAACCCCTGATGCTCCTCCCGACTTTCCTGGTAGGAGCACCTCCTCTGGGGTTGGGAGGGAAGCCCCAGGAAACTTTCCCTAGGGGGCAGGAAAAGGGACCATCATCTGGAGCTTAGCAGGGGCAAACGGGGCTCTGTTGATTTGCAGTGGATCCCTTGGGGTTCCACTCGAGTTGAATCCGGTGGGGCGTGCAAACTCTTGGGTCACAGCAAGAGGGTGAAAGAGCCTTTTGAATTCCAAGAGTGAAGGTGTGATATCCCCCGAGAGGCCGCAGCGGATAAGGGCCTTACCCCGCTTGCAAGGGAGAAGCTTCTGGCTTTACTCGAGTGGCAGCAAGGTTTCTTGAGTTACTACGGTGAGCCCATGGACCCGCCCCTCTGTCCTCAGGAGAGGCCAGTCTCCGTGCCAGTTGCCATGCGCCTTTGAGGATTCCTCTCCAGTCATCACCGGGTTCTCAGTCCTCATCTAGTGCTGAAGCCGGTACCTGAGCTTTCCTCACTCATGTTGACATAAATCTTGGGGTTCCCATGGAGCACCCACAGGAGAATCAGTCCTCGTCTCGTCTAGAGACGTGTACTGACGCTTGCCTCCACAGCTGCAGCAGCAGTGTAAGGATCCCCGTCGAGTAGACTCAGGGATCTGTCCTGACCTCGAGGTACTACCCAGGGCTGTCACACGTGCCAGTGTGTCAGGCTTCGAACCTAGGGGTGACAGTCGACGCAGTGCAGGGCAGTCAGATTCATCTGGAGTCAACGAGGTATTTGGGGGTTTGGGGAATTGGTGCAAGACCCCTGATGCTCCTCCTGAATGTCCTGGTGCGAGTGTCTCCTGTTGGAATGTGAGGTAAGCCCTGGAACCCTTTCCCGACAGAGCAGGAAAGGGACCCTATCTTGAGCTCAGCAGGGGATAACGGGGCTCCTTTTCCTTCTTGGCGGGCCCTCGGTGTTCCTCTTGAGTGAGGCCGTTTGGGGAGTGGAACTTCTTGGTTCACAGCAAAAAAGTGATCGACAATTTTAAGGTCCAAGAGAGAGGGGGTGATTTCCCCAGAGATGCCACAGTGGACAAGGTCCTCACCCTGCTTGCAGGGAAACTATTTTGGTTTTTCTCAAGTTGTGGCTGGATCCTCTCAAGTTATGACGGGGACCACAGGGACTCGCCCATGTGGCCTCAGGAGAGGCCATTCTCTGTGCCAGTTACCAGGAGCCTCTGTGAATTCTTCCCCAATCGTCTCAGGGTGTCAATCCTCGACTGGGGCTGAGGCCAGAACCTGAGATTTCCTCGATCACCCTATCCTAAGATTTGGGTACCCCTGAGGCCCCAACAGAAGAGACAAGCCTCATCTCGCCTGGACACGTGCATGGCTACTTGCCTGACTAGCAGCAGGAGCAGGTTCAGACTCCATGTCGAGCGGACACAGGGATCTGTGGCTTTCCCTCGAGGTCCAACCCAGTACTTTTCACGTGCCAGTGTGTCAGACGTCCAGCCTTGGGGAGACAGTCAAGGCAGTGCAGGGCAGTCAGGTTCATCTGCAGTGGACAAGGCATTTGGGGATGTTGGGGAATGGTGACACAACCCCTGATGCTCCTCCCGACTTTCCTGGTGTGAGCACCTGCTCTTGGGATGCGAGGGAAGCCCCAGGAAACGTTTCCCTAAGGAGCAGGAAAAGGGACCATAATCTGGAGCTCAGCAGGGGCAAATGGGGCTCCTGTTGAGTCACAGTGGGTCCCTTGGGTTCCTCTCTTGTTGAGACGGGTGAGGCAGCGAACTTCCTGGGTCACAGCAAGGAAGTGAAGGAGCGCATCAAAATCCAAGAGTAAAGGGGTGATTTCCCCTGAGACGCTGCAGCGGATAAGGGCCTCAACCTACTTGCTAGGGAGAAGCTTCTGGTTTTTCTCGAGTTGCGGCAGGGTTTCTCGAGTTACGATGGGGAGCCCATGGACCCGCCCCTGTGGCCTCAGGAGAGGCCAGTCTCCCTGCCAGTTGCCATGCACCTTTGGGGATTCCTCCCCAGTCATCCCCGGGTCCTCAGTCCTCATCTTGTGCTGAAGCTGGTACTGGAGTTTTCCTCGCCCATGCTGACATAAATCTTGGGGTTCCCATGGAGCTTACACAGGGGTGTCAGGCCTCGTCTTGCCTGGAGATGTGCAGTTCCGCTGGCCTCTGCAGCTGCTGCAGCAGTGTAAGGCTCCCCGTTGAATTGACACAGAGAACTGTGACTTGACTTTGAGGTACTACCTAGGGCTGTCACACGTGCCATTGTGTCAGCCTTCGAGCCTCGGGGTGACAGTCAACGCAGTGCAGGGCTGTCAGGTTCATCTTGAGTGAACGAGGTATTTGGCGGTCTTTGGAATGGTGGCAAGACCCCTGATGCTCCTCCCGACTGTCCTGGCTCGAGTGTCTCCTGTTGGTATGTGAGGGGAGCGCAGGGAGCCCTTTCCCAACAGAGCAGGAAAGGGACCCTCATCTGGAATTCAGCAGGGGATAACGGGGCTCCTTTTCATTCTTGGCCGGACCCTCGGTGTTCCTCTCGAGTGGGGCTGATGGGGCGGGGAACTTCTTGGGTCACAGCAAGAAGATGAATGAACCTTTTGAGGTCCAAAGAAAAGGGGTGATTTCCCCGGTGTTGCCACAGCGGACAAGGTCCTCAACCCTTTTGCAGGGGAGAATCTTTTGGTTTTTCTAGAGTTGCGTTGGAGTTTCTCGAGTTATGACTGGAACCCCAGGGACTCGCCTCTGTGGCCTCTGGAGAGGCCAGTCTTGGTGCCAGTTGCCAGAAGCCTCTGGGGATTCCTCCCCAGTCGTCTCAGGGTACTCAGTCATCGACTTGAGCTGAGGCGGGAGCTTGAGCTTTCCTCTTCCGTCCTGACTTACGTTTTGGGTTACCCCTGAGGCCCCCACAGAGGAGACAGGCCTTGTCTCACCTGGACCCGTGCACGGCTACTTGCCTGACCAGCTGCAGCAGCAGTGGCAGGCTCCATGTCGAGAGGACACAGGGATCTGTGGCTTGTCCTCGAGGTCAAAGTGCTGTCACACGTGCCAGTGTGTCGGGTGTCGATCCTCGGGGTGACAGTCAAGGCAGTTCAGGGCAGTCAGGTTCATCTGAAGTGGACAAGTTATTTGGGGGTCTTGGAAAATGCTGGCACAACCCCAGAAGCTCCTCCTGACTTTTCTGGTGTGAGCATCTCCCCTTGGGATGCAAGGGAAACTACAAAAAACCTGAATATATGGAGCAGGAAATGGGACCATAAACTGGACCTTAGCAGGGGCAAACGGGGCTCCTGTTGAGTCGCAGAGGGAACATGGGTTCCTCTCGCATGGAGACGGTTGGGCAGGGATCGTCATGGTTCACAGCAATGTGCTGAAGGAGCCCTTCGAGGTCCAAGAGGGAAGGGGTGATTTCCCCCAAGATGCCACAGCGGATAATGGCCTCAACCCACTTGCAAGGGAGAAGCTTCCGGTTTTTCTCGAGTTGTGGTGGGGTTTCTCGAGTTACGACTGGGAGCTCATGGACCCGCCCCTTTGGCCTCAGGAGAGGCCAGTCTCCCTGCCCGTTGCCATGCGCCTTTGGGGATTCCTCCCCAGTCAACGCCAGGTCCTCAGTCCTCTTCTGGTGCTGAAGCTGGTACCTGAGTTTACCTCGCCAATGCTGACATAAATCTTGGGGTTCCCATGGAGCCCCCACTGGGGCGTCAGTCCTCATCTCGCCTAGAGTGGTGTACTGACACTTGCCTCCACAGCTGCAGCAGCAGTGTAAGGCTCCCCGCCGAGTGGACACAGAGATCTGTGACTTGACCTCGAGGTTCTACCTAGGGCTGTCACACGTACCCCTGTGTCAGACTTCGAGCCTCAGGGTGATAGTCGACGCAGTGCAGGGCAGTCAGGTTCATCTGCAGTGGAAAAGGCACTTGGGGGTCTTGGGGAATGGTGGCCCAAACCCTGATTCTTTTCCTGAATTTCCTGGTGCGAGCACCTCCTCTTGGGATGCGAGGGAAGCCCCAGGAAACATTTCCCTAAGGAGCAGGACAAGGAACCATCATCTGGAGCTTAGCAGGGGCAAACGAGGCTCCTCTTGAGTCGCAGCGGGTCCTTTGGGGTTACTCTCGAGTGGAGAGGTGTGAGGCGGGGAACTTCTTGGGTCACAGCAACGGGGTGAAGGAGCCCTTCGAGGTCCAAGAGGCAAGGGGTGATTTATGTGGAGAAGTCGCAGCAGATAAGGGCCTCACCCAGCTTGCAAGGGAGAAGCTTCAGGTTTTTCTCGAGTTGTAGCGCGATTTCTCGAGTCACGACGGGGATCCCATGGACCCGCCGCTGTGGCCTCAGGAAAGGCCAGTCTCCTTTCCAGTTGCCATATGCCTTTTGGGATTCCTTCCCATTCATCACTGGGTTCTCAGTCCTCGTATCGTGCTGAAGACGGTACCTGAGCTTTCCTAGATCATGCTGACATAAATCTTGGGGTTCCCATGGAGCACCCACAGGGGAGTCAGGCCTCATGTCATCTGGAGACGTGCACTACCGCTTGCCTCCGCAGCTGCAGCTGCACTGTAAGACTCCCTGTCGAGTGGACACAGGGATCTTTGACTATCTCGAGGTACCACCCAGGCTGTCACACGTACCAGTGTGTCAGGCTTCGAGCCTCGGGGTGACAGTTGACGCAGTGCAGGGCAGTCTGGTTCATAATAAGTGAACGCGGTATTGGGGGTCTTGGGGAATGGTGGCAAGACCCCTGATGCTCCTCCCGACTGTCCTGGTGCGAGTGTCTCCAGTTGGGATGTGAGGGGAGCACTGGGAATCCTTTCCCCACAGAGCAGGAAAAGGACCCTAATCTGGAGTTCAGTAGGGGATAACGGGGCTCCATTTCATTCTAGGCGGGACACTCGGTGTTCCTCTCGAGTGAGGACAGTTGGTGCGGGGAACTTCTTGGGTCACAGCAAGAAGGTGAATGATGGTTTTGAGGTCCAAGAGAGAAGGGGTGATTTTTCCAGAGATGCCACATCAGACAAAGTCTTCACCCCGCTTGCACGGAGAATATTTTGGTTTTTCTCACGTTGTGGCGGGGTCCTCTTGAGTTACGACGGGGACCCCATGGACTCGCACGTGTGGCCTCAGGAGAGGCCAGTCTCCGTGCCGGTTGCCAGGCGCCTCTGGGAATTCCTCCCCAGTCGTCTCAGGTTGCTCAGTCCTCGACTGGTGTTGAGGCCAGGGCCTGAGCATTCCTCGACCGTCCTGACCTAGGTCTTGGGGTACCCTTGAGGCCCCCAGAGAGGAGACAGGCCTAGTATCACCTGGACACGTGCATGGCTACTTGCCTGACCAGCTGCAGCAGCAGTGGCAGGCTCCATGTCGAGCGGACACAGGGATCTGTGGCTAGACTTTGAGGTCCAAAAGGTTGTCACACGTGCCAGTGGGATGGGCATCTAGCCTCGGAGTGGAAGTCAAGGCAGTTCAGGGCAGTCAGGTTCATCTGCAGTGGACAAGGCATTTGAGGGTCTTGGGGAATGGTGGCCCAAGCGCTGATGCTCCTCCCGCCTTTCCTGGGGGCGAGCACCTCCTCTTTGGATGCGAGTGAAGGCATAGGAAACCTTTCTCTAAAGAGCAGAAAAAGGGACCGTCATCTGGAGCTTAGCATGGGCAAACGGGGCACCTCTTGAGTCTCACCGGGTCCCTTGGTGTTACTCTCCAGTGGAGAGGTGATGCGCGGGGAACTTCTTGGGTCATAGCAAGGGGGTGAAGGAGCCCTTCGAGGTCCAAGAGGAAAGGGGTGATTTACCTGGAGAAGTCGCAGCGGATAAGGGCCTCACCCAGCTTGCAAGGGAGAAGCTTCAGGTTTTTCTCGAGTTGTAGCGGGGTTTCTCGAGTTACAACGGGGATCCCATGGACCCGCCGCTGTGGCCTCAGGAGAGGCCAGTCTCTGTTCCAGTTGCCATTCGCCTTTGGGGATTCCTTCCCATTCATCTCTGGGCTTTCAGTCCTCGTCTGGTGCTGAAGATGGTACCTGATCTTTCCTAGCTCATGCTGACATAAATCTTGGGGTTCCCATGGAGCAGCCACAGAGGAGTCAGGCCTTGTGTCGTCTGGAGAAGTGCACTGCTGCTAGCCTCCACAGCTGCAACAGCAGTCTAAAGCTTCCCATCGAGTGCACACAGGGATCTTTGACGTGATCTCGAGGTACTACCCAGGGCTGTCACACGTGCCAATGTGTCAGGCTTCAAGCCTCGGGGTGACAGTCGAAGCAGTGCAGGGTAGTCAGGTTCATATGGAGTGAACACGGTAATGGGGGTCTTGGGGAATGGTGGCAAGACACCTGATGCTCCTCCCGACTGTTCTGGTGCGAGTGTCTCCTGTTGGGATGTGAGGGGAGCGCTGGGAACCCTTTCCCGACAGAGCAGTAATGGGACCCTAATCTGGATTTCAGCAGGGGATAACGGGGTTCCATTTCATTCTAGGCGGGACCCTCGGTGTTCCTCTCAAGTGGGGATGGTTGGTGCGGAGAACATCTTGTTCACAGCAAACAGATGAAAGATCTTTTTGAGGTCAAAGAGAGAATGTGTCTTTTCCCCCGAGATGCCAGAGCGGACACAGTCCTCACCCCGGTTGCAGGGGAGAATCTTTGGTTTTTCTCAAGTTGTGGCGGGGTCCTCTCGAGTTACGATGGGGACTCCACACTCTTGCCCCTGTGGTCTCAGGAGAGGACAGTCTCAGTGCTAGTTGCAAGGCGCCTCAGGAGATTTCTCCCCAATCGTATCAGGGTGCTCAGTCCTCGACTTGAGCTGAGGCTGGAGCCTGAGCTTTCCTCTACTGACCTGACCTAGGCCTTGGGGTACCTCTGTGGCCCCCACATCAGAGACAGAGAGACAGGTCTTGTCTCTCTTGGACACGTGCAGGGCAACTTGCCTGACCAGCTGCAGCAGCAGTGGCAGGCTCCATATCGAGGGGACACAGGAATCTGTGGCTTTTCCTCGAGATCCTACCCTGGGCTCTCACACGTGCCATTGTTGGGCGTCGAGCCTTGGGGTGATGGTCAAGGAAGTGCAGGACAGTCAGGTGCATCTGCAGTGGACAAGGCAATCAGGGGTCTTGGGGAATGGTGTCCCAAACCCTGATGCTCCTCCCGACTTTCCTGGTACGAGCACCTCCTCTTGGGATGTGAGGGAAGACCCAGGAAACATTTTCCTAAGGAGCAGGAAAACAAACCATCATCTGGAACTTAGCAGGTGCAAATGGGGCTCCTGTTGAGTCGCAGAGGGTCCCTTGGCATTCCTCTCGAGTTGAGATGGGTGTGGTGGGCAAGTTCTTGGGTCACAGCAAGGAGGTGAAGGAGCCCTTCGAAGTCCAAGAGGTAATGGTCATGTCCCCCTAGACACCACAGCGGATAAGGGCCTCACCGTTCTTGCAAGGGAGAAGCTTCTGGTTTTTCACGAGTAGTGGCGGGGTTTCTCGAGTTACGACGGGGAGCCCATTGACCCGCCCCTGTGGCCACAGGAGAGGCCAGTCTCGTGCCAGTTGGCATGCGCCTTTGGGGATTCCTCCCCAGTCTTCGCCGGGTTCTCCGTCCTCGTCTGGTGCTGATCTGGTACCTGATCTTTCCTCACCCATTCTGACATATATCTTGGGTTCCGATGAAGCCCCCCAGGGGAGTCAGGCCTCGTCTCGCCTGGAGATGTGCACTGCCGCTTGCCTCCGCAGCAGCAGCAGCAGTGTAAGGCTCCCCGTCGAGTGGACACAGGGATCTGTGACTTGGCCTCAAGGTACTACCCAGGGCTGTCATATGTGTCAGTGTGTCAGGCTTCGAGTCTCGGGATTACAGTCAACGCAGTGCAGGGCAGTCAGGTTCATATGGATTGAACGCGGTATTGGGGGTCTTGGGGAATGGTGGCAAGTATCCTGATGCTTCTCCCCACTGTCCTGGTGCCAGTGTCTCCTGTTGGAATGTGAGGGGAGCAGTGGGAATCCTTTCCCGACATAGCAGGAAAGGGACACTCATCTGGAACTCAGCATGTGATAAGGGGGCTCCTTTTCTTTCATGGCAGGACCCTCAGTGTTCCTCTCGAGTGGGGACGGGTGGGGTGGGGAACTTTTTGGGTCACAGCAAGAAGGTGAATGACTGTTTTGAGGTCCAAGAGAGAAGCGGTGATTTCCCCCAAGACGCCACTTGGTACAAGTTCCTCACCTCGCTTGCGGGGGAGAATCTTGTGGTTTTTCTCAAGTTGTAGCGGGGTCCTCTTCGAGTTAAAACAGGGACCACAGGGACTCACCCCTGTGGCCTCAAGAGAGGCCAGTCTCCATGCCAGTTGCCATGCACCTCTGGGGATTCCTCCTTATTCGACTCAAGAAACTCAGTCCTCGACTTGTGCAGAGGCCAGAGCCTGAGCATTCCTCGACCGTCCTGACCTAGGTCTTGGGGTACCCCTGAGGCCCCCACAGAGGAGACAGGCCTCCTCTCGCTTGGACACGTGCACAGCTACTTGCCTGACCAGCTGCAGCAGCAGTGTCAGGCTCCATTTCGAGCGGACACCGGGATCTGTGGCTTGCCCTCGAGGTCCGAAGTGCTGTCACACGTGCCACTGTGTTGGGAGTCGAACCTAGGGGTGACAGTCAAGGCAGTGCAGGGCAGTCAGGTTCATCTGCAGTGGACAAGGCATTTGGGGGCCTTGGGAAATGGTGGCCCAACCCCAGATGCTCCTCCCGACTTTCCTAGTGTGAGCACCTCCTCTTGGGGTGCGAGGGAAACCCCAGGAAACCTTTCTGTAAGGAGAAGAAAAAGGGACCATCATCTGGAGCTTAGCAGGGCAAACTCGGTCCCAGTTGAATAGCAGCGGGTCCCTTGCGGTTCCTCTTATGTGCGACGGTTGTGGCCGGGAACTCCTTGTTTCCCAAAACGGGGGTGAAGGAGCCCTTTGAGGTCCAAGAGGGAAGGGGTGATTTCTCCCAAGATGCTGCAGGGGATAAGGACCTCACATCGCTTGCAAGGGAGAATCTTCTGGTTTTTCTCGAGTTGAGGCGGGGTTTCTCGAGTTACAATTGGGAGCCCATGGACCCGTCCCTGTGGCCGCAGGAGAGGCCAGTCTCCGTGCCATTTGCCATGCGCCTTTGGGAATTTCTCCCCAGTCATCGCCAGGTACGCAATGGTCATCTGGTACTGAAGCCAGTACCTGAGATTTCCTCGCCCATGCTGACATAAATCTTGGTGTTTCCATGAAGCCCCCACACGGTAGTCAGGCCTCGTCTCCCCTGGAGTCGTGCACTGCCGCTTACCTCTGCAGCTGCAGCAGCAGTGTAAGGCTCCCCATCGAGTGGACACAGGGATTTGTGACTTGACATCGAGGTACTACCCAGGGCTGTCACACGTGCCCGTGTGTCAGGCTTCTAGCCTCGGTGTGACAGTCAACGCAGTGCAAGGAAGTCAGCATCATCTGGGGTGAACGAGGTATTTGGGAGTCTTGGGGAATGGTGGCAAGACCCCTGATGCTCCTCCCAACTGTCCTGGTTCCAGTGTCTCCTGTTGGGATGTGAGGGGAGCGCTGGGAACCCTATCTCGACAGAGCAGGAAACAGATTCTCATCTGGAACTCAGCAGGGGATAACGGGGCTCTTTTTCATTCTTGGCGGGACCCGTGGTGTTCTTCTCAAGAAGGACGGTTGGGGCGGGGAACTTTTTGGGTCACATCGAGCAGGTGAACGACCCTTTGAGGTCCAGGAGAAAAGGGGTGATTTCCCCTGAGAAGCAACAGCGGAGAATGTCCTCACCCCGCTTGCAGGGGAGAATCTATTTTTTTTTTTCAAGTTGTGGCGGGCTCCTCTTGAGTTAAGACGGGGACCACAGGGACTCGCCCCTGTGGCTTCAGGTGAGGAGAGTCTCCATGCCAGTTGCCAGGCGCCTCTGGAGATTGCTCCCCAATCGTCTCAGGGTGCTCAGACCTCGACTTGTGCTGAGGCTGGAGTCTGAGATTCCTCGAGCATTCTGACCTAGGTCTTGAGGTACCCCTGAGGCCCCCACAGAGGAGACAGGCCTCATCTCGCCTGGACACGTGCACGGATATTTGCCTGACCAGCTGGAGCAGTAGTGTCAGGCACCATGTCGAGCGGGCACAGTGATCTGTGGCTTGCCCTCGAGGTAATACCGAGGGCTGTCACACGCCCCAGGTGTTGGGCGTCGAGCCTAGGGTTGAAAATCAAGAAAGTGCAGGGCAGTCAGGTTCCTCTGCAGTGGACAAGGCATTTGGGGCCATGGTGAATGGTGGCCCAAACTCTGATGATCCTCCCGACATTTCTGGTGCGACCACCTCCTCTTGGGATGCGAGGGAAACCCCAGGAAACCTTTCGCTAAGGAGCAGGAAAAGGGACCATCATCTGGAGCTTAGCCAGGGCAAACTGGGCTCCTCTTGAGTCGCACCGGTTCCCTTTAGGTTCCTCTCGAGTTGAGACGGGTGAGGTCGGGAACATCTTGGGTCGTAGCAAGAGGGTGAAGGTGCCTTTGAGGTCCAAGAGGGAAGGGGTGATTTCCCACGAGATGCTGCAGCGGATAAGGGCCTCACCCCACTTGCAAGGGAGAAGCTTCTGGTACTACACGAGTTGCGGCGGGGTTCTCGAGTTACGACGGCGAGCCCATGGACCCGCCCTTGTGGCCTCAGGAGAGGACAGTCTCCGTGCCAGTTGCCAGTCGCCTCTGGGAATTCCTCCCCAATGGTCTCAGGGTGCCCTGTTGTCGACTTTTGCTGAGGCCAGTGCCTAAGCTTTCCTCGACCGTCCTGACACAGGTCTTGGGGTACCCCTGAGACCCACTCAGAGGAGACAGTCCTGATCTCGCCTGGACACCTGCACGGCTACTTGCCTGACCAGCTGCAGGAGCAGTGACAGGCTCCATGTCGAGCGGACACAGGGATCTGTGGTTTGCCCTCGAGGTCCTACTGAGGCTGTCACAGGTGCCTTTGGATTGGGCGTCGAGCCTCGGGGTGACAGTCAAGGCAGTACAGGGAAGTCAGGTTCATCTGTAGTGGACAAGGCATTTGGCGGTCTTCGGGAATGGTGGCCCAACCCCTGATGCTCCACCCGACTTTCTGGTGCGAGCACCTCCTCTTGGGATGCGAGGGAAGCCCCAGGAAACCTTTCCGTAATGAGAAGAAAAAGGGACCATCATCTGGATCTTAGGAGGGGCAAACTGGGCTCCTCTTGAGTCGCACTGGGTCCCTAGGGGTTCCTCTCGAGTTGAGAGTGGTGCTTTGGGGAACTTCTTGGGTCATAGCAAGGGGGTGAATGTGCCCTTTGAGGTCCAAGAGGGAAGGGGTGATTTCCCTTGAGATGCCACTGCAGACAAGGTCCTTACTCCGCTTGCAGGGGAGAATCTTTTGGTTTTTCACAAGTTGTGGTGGAGTCCTATAGAGTTACAACAGGGACCACAGGGACTCGCGCCTGTGGCCTCAGGAGAGGCCAGTCTCCCTGCCAGTTGCCAGGCGCCTCTGGGGATTCCACCCCAATCGTCTCAGAGTACCCAGTCTTCGACTTGTGCCAAGGCCTGTGCCTCAGCTTTGCTCGACCGCTCTGACCTAGGTTTTGGGGTACCCCGGAGGCCCCCACAGAGGAGTCAGGCCTTGTCTCGCCTGGACACGTCCATGGCTACTTGCCTGACCAGCTGTAGCAGCAGTGTCAGGCTCCATGTCGAGTGAACACAAGGATCTGTGGCTTGCCCTTGAGGTCCAATGTGCTGTCACACGTGCCAGTGTATCGGGTGTCGAGCCTCGGCGTGACAGTCAAGGCAGTGCANCATGGCTACTTGCCTGACCAGCTGTAGCAGCAGTGTCAGGCTCCATGTCGAGTGAACACAAGGATCTGTGGCTTGCCCTTGAGGTCCAATGTGCTGTCACACGTGCCAGTGTATCGGGTGTCGAGCCTCGGCGTGACAGTCAAGGCAGTGCAGGACAGTCAGGTTCATCTACAGTGGACAAGGCATTTGGTGGTCTTGGGGAATGGTGGCCCCAAACCTGATGCTCCTCCCGACATTCCTGGTGCAAGTGCCACCTCTTGGGATGGGAGGCAAGCACGAGGAAACCTTTCCCTAAGGAGCAGGAATAGGGACCATCATCTGGACCTTATCAGGGGCAAAAGGGGCTCCTCTTGAGTCTCAGCGAGTCCCTTTGGGTTCGTCTAGCATTGAGACTGTAGGAGCGGGGAACGCCTTGTGTCACTTCCAGGGGGTGAAGGAGCCCTCCGAGGTCCAATAGGGAAGTGGTGATTTGCCCCAAGATGCCGCAGCACATAAAACCCTCACCCGGCTTTGCAACGGAGAAGCTTGTGGTTTTACTCGAGTTGCAATGGGGTTTCTCGAGTTATGACCGGGAGCCCATGGAGCCGCCCCTGTGGCCTCAGGAGATGCCAGTCTCCGTGCCAGTTGCCAGGCGCCTCTGGGGATTTCTCCCCAATCGTATCAGGGTGCTCAGACCTCGACTTGTGCTGAGACCGGAGCTTGAGCTTTCCTCCACCATCCTGACCTAGGTCTTGGGGGTACCCCTGAGGATCCCACAGAGGAGACAGGCTTCGTCTCGTCTTGACATGTGCATGGCTCATTGCCTAACCAGCTGAAGCAGTAGTGTCAGGCTCCATGTCGAGCGGACACAGTGATCTGTTGCTTGCCCTCGAGGTAATACCCAGGGCTGTCACACTTGCCAGTGTGTCAGGTTTTGTGCCTCGGGGTGACATCAAGGCAGTGTAGGGCAGTCAGGTTCTTCTGCAGTAGACAAGGCATTTGGGGTTTTAGAGGAATGGTGGCCTAACCCCTGATGCTCCTCCCGACTTTCCTGGTGTGAGCACCTCCTCTTGGGATGCCAGAGAAGCCCCAGATAACATTTCCCTAAGGAGCAGGAAAAGAGAGAACCATCTGGAGCTTAGCAGAATCAAACTGGGCTCCTCTTGAGTCGCACCGGGTCCCTAGGGGTTCCTCTCGAGTTAAGAGTGGTGCGTTGGGGAACTTCTTGGGTCATAGCAAGGGGGTGAATGTGCCCTTTGAGGTCCAAGAGGGAAGGGGTGATTTCCCATGAGACGCTGCAGCGGATAAGGGCCTCACCAGGCTTGCAGGGGTGAAGCTTCTGGTATTTCTCGAGTTGCAGCAGAGTTTCTCGAGTTACAACGGGGAGCCCACGTACGCTCCTCGTGGCCTCAGGAGCGGATAGTCTCCGTGCCAGTTGCCAGGCGCCTCTGGGGTTTCCTCCCCAATCGTCTCAGGGTGCTCTCTGCTCGACTTGTTCTGAGGCCGGTGCCTGAGCTTTCCTCGACCGTCCTGACCTAGGTCTTGTGGTACCCCTGAGGGCCTCACATAGGAGAGAAGCCTCGTCTCGCCTGAACACGTGCGCAGACACTTGCCTGACCAGCTGCAGCAGCAGTGACAGGCTCCATGTCGAGCGGACACAGAGATCTGTGGCTTGCCCTCCAGGTAGTACCCAGTGCTGTCAAAAGTGCCAGTGGGTCGGGTATCGAGCCTCGGTGTGACAGTCAAGGCAGTGCAGGGCAGTCATGTCCTTCTGAAGTGGATTAGGCATTTGTTGGTCTTGGGGAATGGTGTCCCATCCCTGATGCTCTTCCTGACTTTAATGGTGTGAGCACCTCCCATTGGGATGAGAGGGAAGCCCCAGGAAACCATTCCCTATGGAGCAGAAAAAGGGAGCATCATATGGAGCTTACAGGGGCAAACGGGGCTCCTCTTGAGTCAGAGCGGGTCCCTTGGAGACTTCACGAGTTGAGACGGGTGGGTTTGAGAACTTCTTGGGTCACAGCAAGGGGGTGAAGAGGCCCTTCGAGGTCCAAGAGGAAATGGGTGATTTCCCCTGAGACGCTACAGCGGATAAGGGCCTCACCTCGCTTGCAATGGAGAAGCTTATGGTTTTTCTCATGTTGTGGTGGGGTTTCTCGAGTTACGACGGGGATCACATGGACCAGCCCCTGTGGCCTCAGGAGAGGCCAGTCTCCGTGCCAGTTGCCAGGCACCTCAGTGGATTCCTCCCTAATAATCTCAGAGTGCTCAGTCCTCGACTTGTGCTAAGGCCTGAGCCTCACCTTTGCTCGACCATCCTGACCTAGGTCTTGGGGTACCCCGGAGGCTCCCACAGAGGAGTCAGTCCTCATCTAGCCTGGACACATCCACGGCTACTTGCATGACCAGTTGCAGCAGCAGTGTCAGGCTCCACGTTGAGTGGACACAGGGATTTGTGGCTTGCCCTCGAGGTCCAATGTGCTGTCACACGTGCCAGTGTGTCCAGCGTCGAACCTAGGAGTGATAGTCAAGGCAGTGCAGTGCAGTCAGGTTCATCTTCAGTGGACAAGCCATTTAGGGGCCTTGTGGAATGGTGGCCCAACTCCTGATGCGCCTCCCAACTTTCCTGGTGCGAGCAACTCCTCTTAGAATTTGAGGGAAGCCCCAGATAACATTTCCCTAAGGAGCAGGAAAAGGGACCATCATCTGGAGCTTAACACTGGCATACTGGGGACATCTTGAGTCGCACCGTGTACTTTGGGGTTTCTCTTGAGTTGAGACGGGTATGGTAGGGAACTTCTTGGGTCATAGCAAGGGGTGAAGGTGCCCTTCGAGGTCCATGAGGGAAAAGGTGATTTCCTACGAGACGCCGCATCGGATAAGGGCCTCATCCCGCTTGCAAGAGAGAAGCTTCTGGTGTTTCTCGAATTGCGGCGGGGTTTCTCGAATTACAACAGGGAGTCCATGGAAGTGCCCCTGTGGCCTCAAGAGTGGCCACTCGCCGTGGCAGACGCCTGGCACCTCTGGGGATTCTTCCCTACTCGTCTCGGTGCTCAGTCCTCGACTTGTGCTGAGGCCGGAGCCTGAGCTTTCCTCGACCGTCCTGACCTAGGTCTTGGGGTATCCCTGAGGCCCCCACAGAGGAGACAGGCCTCGTCTCGCCTGGACACGTCCATGGCTACTTGCCTGACCAGCAGCAGCAGTGTCAGGCTCCAGGTCTAGCGGACACAGGGATCTATGGCTTGACCTCGAGGTCAACATTGCTGTCACACGTTCCAGTGTGTCGGGTGTCGAGCCTCGGGGTGACAGTCAAGGCAGTGCAGGGCTGTCAGGTTCATCTGCCGTGGACAGGGCATTTGGGTGTCTTGGGGAATGATGGCCCAATCCCTGATGCTCCTCCTGACTTTCCTGGTGCGAGTACCTCCTCTTGGGATGCGAGGGAAGCCCCAGGAGACCTTTCCCTAAGGAGCAGGAAGAGGGACCATCATCTGTAGCTTAGAAGGGCCAAACGGGGCTCCTCTTGAGTCACAGCGGGTCCCTTGGGGTTCCTCTCGAGTTGAGAGGGGTGGGGCAGGGAACTTCTTAGGTCACAGCAAGGGGGTGAAAAAGCCCTTTGACGTCCAAGAAGGAAGGGGTGATTTCCCCCGAGATGCTGCTGGGGACAAGATCCTCAACCCGCTTGCAGGGAGAATCATTTGGTTTACTCAAGTAGTGGTGCGGTCCTCTAGAGTTACGAAGGGGATGCCAGGGACTCGCCCCTGTGGCCTCAGGAGAGGCCAGTCTCCGTGCCAGTTGCCAGGCGCCTCTGGGGACTCCTCCCTAATCATCTCAGAGATCTCAGTCCTCTAATTGTGCTGAGACAGGAGCCTGAGCTTTCCTCGCCCATCCTGACCTAGGTCTTGGTGTTCCCATGGAGCCACTACAAGGGAGCCAGGCCTCGTCTCACCTGGAAATGTGCACTGCCACTTGCCTCTGCAGCTACAACAGCAGTGTAAGGATCCCCGTCGAGTGGTCACAGGGATCTGTGACTTGACATCAAGGTACTACCCAGGGCTGTAACACGTGCCAGTGTGTCAGACTTCGAGCCTCCGAGTGACTGTCAACGCAGTGCAGGACAGTCACGTTCATCTTGAGTGAACGAGGTATTTTGGGGTCTTTGGAATTGTGCTAAGACACCTGATACTCCTCCCGACTGTCCTGGTGCGAGTGTCTCCTGTTGGGATGTGAAGGGAGTGCTAGGAAACCTTTCTCGACAGAGCAGGAAAGGAACCCTCATCTGTAGCTCAGCAGGGGATAACGGGGCTCCTTTTCATGCTTGGCTGGACCCTCAGTGTTCCTCTCGATTGGGGACGGGTGGGGCGGGGAACTTCATGGGTCACAGCAAGAAGGTGAATGAACAATTTGAGGTCCGTGAGAGAAGGGGTGATTTCCCCTGTGTTGCCACAGTGGACAAGGTCCTCAACCCTCTTGCAGGGGAGAATCTCTTGGTTTTTATCGAGTTGCGGCTGGGTTTCTAGCGTCATGACGAGGACCCCAGGGACTCGCCCCTGTGGCCTCTGGAGAGGCCATTCTCCGTGTCACTAGCCAGGCGCTTCTGGGGATTTCTCCCCAGTCGTCTCAGGGTGCTCAGTCCTCAACTTGTGTAGAGGCGGGAGTCTGAGTTTACTGATCGTCTTGACCTAGGTCTTCGGGTACCACTGAGGCCCCCACAGAGGAGACAGGCCTCATCTCTCCTGGACACTTCGCACAGCTACTTGCCTGACCAGCTGTGGCAGCAGTGTCAGGCTCCATATCAAGCGGACACATAGATCTGTGGATTTCCCTCGAGGTCCTAGCATGGGCTGTCACATGTCCCTGTGTGTCGGGCGTCGAGCCTTGAGGTGACAGTCAAGGAAGTGCAGGTCAGTCATGTTCATCTGCAGTGGACAAGGCATTTGGGGGTCTTGGGGAATGGTGGCCCAAACCCTGATCCTCCTCCCGACTTTCCTGGTGTGTGCACCTCCTTTGGGATGCGAGGGAAGAACCAGGAAACCTTTCCCTAAGGAGCAGGAAATTGACCNCATCTGCAGTGGACAAGGCATTTGGGGGTCTTGGGGAATGGTGGCCCAAACCCTGATCCTCCTCCCGACTTTCCTGGTGTGTGCACCTCCTTTGGGATGCGAGGGAAGAACCAGGAAACCTTTCCCTAAGGAGCAGGAAATTGACCCATCAACTGGAGCTCAGTAGGTGCAAATGAGGCTCCTCTTGATTTGCAGCGGGTCGATTGGGGTTCCTTTCGAGTATAGACGGGTGGGGCGGGCAACTACTTGGGTCATAGCAAGGGGGTAAAAGAGCACTTCGAGGTCCAAGAGGGAAGGGGTGATTTCCCCCGAGATGCCACAGGGGATAAGGGCCTCACCCCACTTGCAAGGGAGAAGCTTCTGGTTTTTTGGAGTTGCAGCGTGGTTTCTCGAGTTACGATGGGGATCCTATGGAGCCACCCCTGTGGCATCAGGAAAGGCCAGTCTCCGTGCCAGATTTCATGCGCCTTTGGGGATTCCTCCCCAGTCTTCGCCTGGTCCTCCATCCTCGTCTGGTGCTGATCTGGAAAATGAGCTTTCCTCGCCCATGCTGACATAAATCTTGCGATTCCCATGGAGCCCCAACAGGGGAATCAGGCCTCGGCTCGCCTGGAGATTTGCACTGCCACTTGCTTCCACAGCTGCAGCAGCAGTGTAAGGCTCCCCGTCGAGTGGACACAGGGATCTGTGACTTGGCCTCAAGGTACTACCCAGGGTTGTCACATGTGCCAGTGTGTAAGACTTCGAGCCTCGGCGTTGACAGTCGATGCAGTGCAGGGAAGTCAGGTTCATCTGGAGTGAACGAGATATTTGGGGGTCTTGGGGAATGGTGGCAAGACACCTGATGCTCCTTCCTACAGTCCTGGTTCGAGTGTCTCCTGTTGGGATGTGACGGGAGTGCTGGGAACCCTTTCCCGACAGAGCAGGAAAGGGACCCTCATCTGGAGCTCGGCAGGGATATCGNGGGGTCTTGGGGAATGGTGGCAAGACACCTGATGCTCCTTCCTACAGTCCTGGTTCGAGTGTCTCCTGTTGGGATGTGACGGGAGTGCTGGGAACCCTTTCCCGACAGAGCAGGAAAGGGACCCTCATCTGGAGCTCGGCAGGGATATCGGGGCTCCTTTTCATTCATGGCGGGACCCTCTGTGTACCCCTCGAGTGGGGTCACAGCAAGAAGGTAAACGACACTTTTTAGGTCCAAGAGAGAAGAGGTACTTTCCCCTTAGACGCCAAAACGGACAAGGTTCTCACCCCGCATGCAGGGGAGGATCTTTTGGATTTTTTCAAGTTGTGGCGGGGACCTGTTGAGTTACAACAGGGAACCCAGGGACTCCACCTTGTGTCCTCAGGATTGGACAGTCTCCGTAGATGTTGCCAGGCGCCTCTGGGGATTCTTCCCTAATCGTCTCGGTGCTCAGTCCTCGACTTGTGCTGAGGCGGAGCCTGAGCTTTCCTCGATCGTCCTGACCTAGGTCTTGGGGTACCCCTGAGGCCCCCATAGAGGACACAGTTCTCGTCTCGCCTGGACACGTGCTCGGCTATTTGCCTGACAAGCTGGAGCAGTAGTGTCAGGATCCCTGGCGAGTGGTCACAGTGATCTGTGGCTTGCCTTCGAGGTACTACCCAGGGTTGTCACACGTGCCAATGTGTCAGGCTTCGAGCCTTGGGGTGACAGTCAAGGCAGTGCAGGGCAGTCAGGTTCATCTGCAGTGTACAAGGCATTTGGACATCTTGGGGAATGTTGGCCCAACCCTTGATGCTCCTCGCGATATTCCTGGTGCGAGCACCTCCTCTTGGGATGCGAGGGAAGCCCCAGATAACATTTTCCTTAGGAGCAGGAAAAGGGGCCATCGTCTGGAGCTTTGCAGGGGCAAACTGGGCTCCTCTTGAGTCGCACCTGGTCCCTCGGCGTTCCTCTCGAGTTCAGACAGATGGGTTGGGGAACTTCTTGGGTCATAGCAAGGGGGTGAACTTCCCTTTGAGGTCCAAGAGGGAAAGGGTGATTTACCACGGGACGTCACATCGGATAAGGGCCTCACCCCACTTGTAAGGGAGAAGTTTCTGGTGTTTCTCGAGTTGCGGAGGGGTTTCTCGAGTTACGACAGAGAGCCTATGGACGCACGCCTGTGGCCTCAGGAGAGGACAGTCTCCGTGCCAGTTGCCAGTCGCCTCTGGGAATTCCTCCCCAATGGTCTCAGGGTGCCCTGTTGTCGACTTTTGCTGAGGCCAGTGCCTGAGCTTTCCTCGACCGTAGTGACCTATGTCTTGGGATACCCCGGAGACCCCCTTAGAGGAGATAGTCCTTGTCTCGCCTGGACACCTGCACGGTACTTGCTGACCAGCTGCAGGAGCAGTGACTGGCTCCATGTCGAGCGGACACAAGGATCTGTGGCTTGCCCTCGAGGTCCTAATCAGGCTGTCACAGGTGCCATTGGGTCGGGCGTCGAGCCTCGGCTGACAGGAAAGGCAGTACAGGGCAGTCAGGTTCATCTGTAGTGGACAAGGCATTTGGCGGTCTTGGGAAATGGTGGCCCAACCTCTGATGCTCCACCCGACTTTCCTGGTGCGAGGACCTCCTCTTGGGATGCGAGGGAAGCCCCAGGAAACCTTTCCCTAAGAAGAAGAAAAATGGACCATCATCTGGAGCTTAGCAGGGGCAAACTGGGCTCCTGTTGAATCACAACGGGTTTCTTGGGGTTCCTCTTGCGTTTGACGGTTGTGGCCGGGAACTCCTTGTGTCACAGCAAGGGGTGAAGGAGCCCTTTGAAGTCTAACAGGGAAGGGGTGATTTCTCTGAGACGCTGCAGGGGATAAGGGCCTCTCATCCCTTGCAAGGGAGAATCTTCTGGTTTTTCTCGAGTTGCGGCAGGGTTTTTCGAGTTATGATGGGGAGCCCATGAACGCGCCCCTGTGGCATCAGGAGAGGCCAATCTCGGTGCCAGTTGCCATGCGCCTTTGGGAATTCCTCCCCAGTCATCGCCGGGTCCGCAGTGGTCATCTGGTACTGAAACCAGTACCTGAGCTTTCCTCGCTCATGCTGACATAAACCTTGGGGTTCCCATGGAGCCCCCACACGGTAGTCAGGCCTCGTCTCCCCTGGAGTCGTGCACTGCCGCTTGCCTCTGCAGCTGCAGCAGCAGTGTAAGGCTCCTCATCGAGTGGACACAGAGATCTGTGACTTGACATCGAGGTGCTACCCAGGGCTGTCACTCGTGCCCTTATGTCAGGCTTCAAGCCTCGGCGTGACAGTCGACGCAGGGCAGGGCAGTCAGGATCACCTCAAGTGAACGAAGTGTTTGGGGGTCTTGAGGAATGGTGGCAAGACCCCTGATATCCTCCCGACTCTCCTGATGCCAGTGTCTCCTGGTGGGATGTGAGGGAAGCGCTGGGAACCCTTTCCCAACAAAGCAGGAAAGGAAACCTCATCTGGAGCTCAAAAGGGGAAAACAGGGCTCCATNGGTCTTGAGGAATGGTGGCAAGACCCCTGATATCCTCCCGACTCTCCTGATGCCAGTGTCTCCTGGTGGGATGTGAGGGAAGCGCTGGGAACCCTTTCCCAACAAAGCAGGAAAGGAAACCTCATCTGGAGCTCAAAAGGGGAAAACAGGGCTCCATTTCATTCTTGGCAGGACCCTCGGTATTCCTCTCGAGTGGGGACAGGTGGGGAAGGGAACTTCTTGGGTCATAGCAAGAAGGTGATCGACCCTTTTTAAGTCCAAGTGAGAAGGGGTGATTTCCCCCGAGACACCACTGCAGACAGGGTCGTCACCCCGCTTGCAGGGGAGAATATTTTGGTTTCTCACAAGTTGTGGTGGAGTCCTATAGAGTTACAATGGGGACCCCAGGGACTCGACCCTGTGGCCTCAGGAGAGGCCAGTCTCCCTGCCAGTTGCCAGGTGCCTCTGGGGATTCCTCCCCATTCGTCTCAGAGTCTCAGTCTTCGAGTTGTGCTGAGGCCTGAGGCTCAGCTTTGCTCGACCATCCTGATCTAAGTCTTGGGGTACCCCTGAGGCCCCCACAGAGGAGTCAGGCCTCGTCTCGCCTGGACACGTCCATGGCTACTTGCCTGACAGGAACCCTTTCCCAACAAAGCAGGAAAGGAAACCTCATCTGGAGCTCAGCAGGGGAAAACAGGGCTCCATTTCATTCTTGGCGGGACCCTCGGTGTTCCTCTCGAGTGGGGACAGGTGGGGAAGGGAACTTCTTGGGTCATAGCAAGAAGGTGATCGACCCTTTTGAAATCCAAGAGAGAAGGGGTAATTTCCCCCAAGACGCCACTGCAGACAAGGTCCTTACACCTCTTGCAGGGGAGAATCTTTTGGTTTATCTCAAGTTGTGGCGGGGTCCTCTCGAGTTACGACGGGGACACCAGGGACTCGCCCATGTCGCCTCAGGAGAGGCCAGTCTCCCTGCCAGTTGCCAGGCGCCTCTGGGGATTCCTCTCCATTCGTCTCAGAGTCTCTGTCTTCGAGTTGTGCTGAGGCCTGAGCCTCAGCTTTGCTCGACCGTCCTGTCCTAGGTCTTGGGGTACCCCTGAGGCCCCCACAGAGGAGTCAGGCCTCGTCTCGCCTGGACACGTCCATGGCTACTTGCCTGACCAGCTGTAGCAGCAGTGTAAGGCTCCATGTCGAGTGAACACAAGGATCTGTGGCTTGCCTTCGAGGTCCAATGTGCTGTCACATGTGCCAGTGTATCGGGCGTCGAACCTCGGCGTGACAGTCAAGGCAGTGCAGGGTAGTCAGGTTCATCTACAGTGGACAAGGCATTTGATGGTCTTGGGGAATGGTGGCCCAAAACCTGATGCTCCTTCCGACATTCCTGGTTCGAGCGCCATCTCTTGGGATGCGAGGCAAGCCAGAGGAAACCTTTCCCTATGGAGCAGGAATAGGAACCATCATCTGGAACTTAGTAGGGGCAAACGGGGCTTCTCTTGAGTCGCAGCGAGTCCCTTTGGGTTCGTCTCACATTGAGAGGTTAGGGGCGGGGAACTCCTTGTGTCACAGCAAGGAGGTGAAGGAGCCCTTCGAGGTCCAAGAATAAAGGGGTGATTTGCCCCAAGATGCCACAGCACATAAGTGCCTCACCCGGCTTTACAACGGAGAAGCTTGTGGTTTTACTCGAGTTGCAATGGGGTTTCTCGAGTTATGACCGGGAGCACATGGAGCAGCCAATGTGGCCTCAGGTGTGGCCAGTCTCCGTGCCAGCTGCCCGGCATCTCTGGGGATTTCTCTCCGATCGTATCAGGGTGTTCAGACCTCGACTTGTGCTGAGGCCAGTGCTTGAGTTTTCCTCGCCCGTCCTGACCTAGGTCTTGGGGTACCCCTGAGGCCCCCACAGAGGAGACAGGCCTCGTCTCACCTTGACACGTGCACGGCTAGTTGCCTAACCAGCTGCAGCATTAGTGTCAGGCTCCATGTCGAGCGGACACAGTGATCTGTGGCTTGCCCTCGAGGTAATACCCAGGGCTGTCACACGTGCCAGTGTGTCATGTTTCGTGCCTCGGAGTGACAGTCAAGGCAGTGCAGGACAGTCAAGTTCTTCTGCAGTGGACAAGGCATTTGGGGGTTTCTGGGAATGGAATCAAAACACTTGACGCTCCTCCCGACTTTCCTGGTGTGAGCACCTACTCTTGGGGTGCGAGGGAAGCCCCAGATGACATTTCCCTAAGGAGCAGGAAAAGAGACCACCATCTGGAGCTTAGCAGAATCAAACTGGGCTCCTCTTGAGTCGCAGCAGGTCCCTAGGTGTTCCTCTCGAGTTGAGAAGGGTGGGTTGGGGAACTTCTTGGGTCATAGCAAGGGGGTGAAGGTGCCCTTTGAGGTCCAAGAGGGAAGGGGTTATTTCCCACTAGACGCTGCAGCGTATAAGGGCCTCACCCCGCTTGCAAGGGAGAATCTTCTGGTGTTTCTCGAGTTGCGGCGGGGTTTCTCGAGTTACGATGGGGGGCCCATGTACGCTCTTCTGCGGCCTCAGGAGCGGCCAGTCTCTGTTCCAGTTGACAGGCGCCTCTGGCGTTTCCTCTCTCATCGTCTCAGGGAGCTCTCTGCTCAACTTGTGCTGAGGCCGGTGCCTGAGCTTTCCTAGACCGTCCTGACCTAGGTCTTGTGGTACCCCTGAGGGCCTCACAGAGGAGAGAAGCCTCGTCTCGCCTGGACACTTACACGGCTACTTGCCTGACCAGCTGCAGCCTCAGTGACAGGCTCCATGACGAGAGGACACAGAGATCTGTGGCTTGCCTTCAAGGTAGTACCCAGTGCTGTCACACGAGCCAGTGGGTCGGGTATTGAGCCTCGTGTGACAGTCAAGGCAGTGCAGGGCACTCATGTCCATCTGAAGTGGATTCAGCATTTGTTGCTATTGGGGAATTATGTCCCACCCCTGATGATCTTCCTGACTTTAATGGTGTGAGCACCTCCTATTTGGATGAGAGGGAAGCCCCAGGAAATCTTTCCCTATGGAGCAGTAAAAGGGACCGTAATATGGAGCTTAGGAGGGTCAAACGGGGCTCCTCTTGAGTCAGATCTGGCCCCTTGGGGTCCTCTCGAGTTGAGACGGGTGGGTTTGGGAACTTCTTGGGTCACAGCAAGGGGGTGAAGGAGCACTTCGAGGTCCAAGAGGGAAGGGGTGATTTCCCCTGAGACGCTACAGTGGATAAGGACCTCACCTCGCTTGCAAGGGAGAAGCTTATGGTTTTTCTCCACTTGTGGTGGGGTCTCTCGAGTTACGACGGGGATCACATGGACCAGCCCTTGTGTCCTCAGCAGAGGCCAGTCTCCATGCCAGTTGCCATGCACCTTTGGGGATTTCTCCCCAGTATTGCCGGGTCCTCAGTCCTCATCTGGTGCTGAAGCCGGTACCTGAGCTTTCCTCGCTCATGCTGACATAAATCTTGGGGTTCCCATGGAGCCCCCACAGGGGAGTCAGGCCTCGTCTCCCCTGGAGTAGTGCACTGCCGCTTGCCTCCGCAGCTGCAGCAGCAGTGTAAGGACCCCGTCGAGTGGACACGGGGATCTGTGACTTGACCTCCAGGTACTACTCAGGGCTGTCACACGTGCCAGTGTGTCAGGCTTCGAGCCTTGGCGTGACAGTCGATGCATTGCATGGCAGTCAGGATCATCTGGAGTGAACGAGGTATTAGGGGGTCTTGGGGAATGGTGGCAAGACCCTGATGCTCTTCCCGACTGTCCTGGTGCCAGTGTCTCTTGTTGGGTTGTGAGGGGAGCTCTGGGAACGCTTTCCCGACACAGCAGCAAAGGAAAACTCATCTGGAGTTCAGCAGGGGAAAATAGGGTTCCATTTCATTCTTGGCAGGACCCTCGCTGTTCCTCTCGAGTGGGGACGAGTCAGGAAGGGAACTCCGTGGGTCACAGCAAGAAGGTGATCGACCCTTTTGAGGTCCAAGAGGGAAGGGGTGATTTCCCCCGAGTCGCCGCTGCGGACAAGGTCTTCAACCCGCTTGCTGGGAGAATCATTTGGTTTTCTCAAGTGGTGGTGGTGTCCTAACGCGTTATGAAGGGGACACCAGGGACTCGCCCCTGTGGCCTCAGGAGAGGCCAGTCTCCGTGCCAGTTGCCAGGCGCCTCTGGAGACTCCTCCCCAATCGTCTCAGCGTGCTCAGTCCGCTAATTGTGCTGAGGCTGGAGCCTGAGATTTCCTCGCCCATCTTGACCTAGGTCTTGTGTTCCCATGGAGCCACCACAGGGGAGTCAGGCCTCGTCTCACCTGGAAATGTGCACTACCGCTTGCCTCAGCTGCTACAGCAGCAGTGTAATGCTCCCCATCGAGTGGTCACAGTGATCTGTGACTTGACCTCGAGTTTCTACCTAGGGCTGTAACACGTGCCAATGTGTCAGACTTTGAGCCTCGGGGTGGCTGTCGATGCAGTGCAGGACAGTCACGTTCATCTTGAGTGAACGTGGTATTTGAGGGTCTTTGGAATTGTGCTAAGACACCTGATGCTCCTCCCAACTGCCCTGGTGCGAGTGTCTCCTGTTTGGAAGTGAGGGGAGCGCTGGGAAGCCTTTCCTGACAGAGCAGGAAAGGGACCCTCATCTGTAGCTCAGCAGTGGTTAACGGGACTCCTTTTCATTCTTGGCCGGACCCTCGGTGTTCCTCTCGATTGGGGACTGGCGGGGTGGGGAACTTCATGGGTCACAGCAAGAATGTGAATGAACCATCTGAGGTCCATGAGAGAAGGGGTGATTTCCCCTGTGTCGCCACAGTGGACAAGGTCCTCAACCCTCTTGCAGGGGAGAATCTCTTGGTTTTTATCGAGTTGCTGTGGGGTTTCTTGCGTCATGACGGGGACCCCAGAGACTCTCCCCTGTGGCCTCAGGAGAGGCCAGTCTCCGTGCCAGTAGCCAGGCACCTCTGGGGATTCCTTCCTATTAGTCGCAGGGTGCTCAGTCCTCGACTTGTGAAGAGGCGGGAGTCTGAGCTTTCCTGACCGTCTTGACCTAGGTCTTGGGGTACCTCTGAGGCCCCCACAGAGGAGACAGGCCTCGTCTCGCCTGGACACATGCACGGCTACTTGCCTGACCAGTTGCAGCAGCAGTGTCAGGCTCTATATCGAGCGGACACAGGGATCTGTGGCTTTCCCTCGAAGTCCTAGCATGGGCTGTTTTATGTGCCAGTGTGTCAGGCGTCAAGCCTTGGTGTGACAGTCAAGGAAGTGCAGGGCAGTCAGGTTCATCTGCAGTGGACAAGGCATTTGGGGGTCTTGGGGAATGGTGGCCCAAACCCTGATCCTCCTCCCGACTTTCCTGGTGCGAGCACCTCCTTTGGGATGCGGGGGAAGAATCAGGGAACTTTCCCTAAGAAGCACGAAATGGAACCATCAACTGGAGCTTAGTAGGTGCAAATGAGGCTCCTCTTGATTCTCAGCGGGTCGATTGGGGTTCCTCTCGAGTTTAGACGGGTGGGGGGGGCAACTTCTTGTGTCATAGCAAACGAGCACCTCCTTTGGGATGCGGGGGAAGAATCAGGGAACTTTCCCTAAGAAGCACGAAATGGAACCATCAACTGGAGCTTAGTAGGTGCAAATGAGGCTCCTCTTGATTCTCAGCGGGTCGATTGGGGTTCCTCTCGAGTTTAGACGGGTGGGGGGGGCAACTTCTTGTGTCATAGCAAGGGGGTTAAAGAGCACTTCGAGGTCCAAGAGGGAAGGGGTGATTTCCCCCGAGATGCCACAGCGGATAAGGGCCTCACCCGGCTTGCAAGGAAGAAGCTTCTGGTTTCTCTGGAGTTGCAGTGTGGTTTCTCCAGTTACGATGGGGAGCCTATGGAGCCGCCCCTGTGGCATCAGGAAAGGCCACTCTCCGTGCCAGATTTCATGCGCCTTTGGGGATTCCTCCCCAGTCTTC